>CM012455.1:17806119-18053619 GCA_003999625.1 Oryzias javanicus | reverse complement strand
AGACTTATGTGACCTGAACAGGTCGACCCCCTGTATGGACTTAGTCTTTTTATGTATCAAAGCTAAACAACTGTAATTATCTGAATACATAACAAACATTTTAGTATAAAATTGATATTATATATTTAAGCTATTTCATTAAGGAAAGAGTTCTAAGAAAATAAATGCAATTATATGCAACAAAATAATATTATTAGTGATAAGTTTAGGTTTTAGAAAAGTAACATGGTCAGTTTAGAAGATTAAAAAGGAAAGGTTTACTTGTTATGAATTTTAAACATCTTACCTTAGAACTTATTATGCAACACATTTATACATCGTTAGAAATATATTGTTAAAGAATCCAGTGTTAATTACAAACTTCACAATATGAAAAAAGGAAAACAAAATAAAAACATTTTGATTTAAAAAAATGTTTTCAGTTGTAGTCTTGTATGTTTGATGCTTTTCCTGTAAACAGGGTTCAAAGTGGTGTCCTTGTGTCCTTTTCTTCAACTATCATCTATTTTCCAACCTATCACTGAAGATGTGAGTCCTACACAGGGAATTGCTATGGAGAATGTTTGTTTTGTTCACTGAAATATTAAAATCATAACTAAAACATGAAACACAAATTCTTTGTATTTTAATGAAGTTAAATAATGAAATAGTAATGTTGTAGTAACCCAGTTTTAACCTATAGACCAATATAAATAACGTAAAGCAAACTTATATTTTGTAATCAACACAGCGTGTTAGACCTTTCCGTTCACTTCGCTTGACTCCGTTCCGAGTCTGAGGACAGGTCAGAGTCGAATGCTTTGGACAGCTTGAATGGGGAGCGGGGGGGTTCAGAATTTGACTGTGGGGGTCCTTTATTCCAGTCATCTACAATATTCGAAGCAAAGTTGAGAAAGATGAAACATCTCATATCTTGTGAAGAAATGACTTCCAATGACGACAACATAAACACAATAGCAAACACCAAACACAACGCTGCGATTGAAATAAAATATTCAGAGATTAAGACAAAAACAACAGTGTGATAAACTCCCTTAGTCCCATTTTTCATAACAAATTCTTAATTTTATACATGTGTTGCACAAGACAAAAGGTTGATTTTTTTTTAATGTGTTACAGCACTAGGAACACTAGATTAAAGATTTGAACTTCTTTTCAAAAGGACTTGATTTAAAATTAGATCAAAGTTTTTAGATTTGTGCAAGTTGCTGTTTTATGGGTTCACAATTACAAAAAAAAATAGTCGTGACTGTATGTAATGTATATTAATTTAATCATAAAACAGTTTATATCATATTATACACACTCCTGGCTTTCCTAAAAACCCAATGTAGATAACATGTTTTCTGCCTTGTAGTTCATCATCATTCCATGCACTAGGGGCAGTGGAAGTCACTTTTGCTGCTCATTTCAAAATGGCCGCTTCAAAGAAATCACAAAAACACTTTTGGCGGGAAAAGGTTTAGCTAATTTTCAAAGTTTTATGGTGAGAAAAACTCTTTTATTGTTATTTATTTTTATAAATGACTATTTGCCAACTAAAAAAGTGAAATTAGTTCATTCTTTTAACAGTTTTACAATACTTTTTGTAGTTATATCATGTTACATTTTTTAAATTTGTGTAACTAAGGTGATTTTATTTTCTAAATACTCATATCAATCTTTTTGGATCCTATACTAACATTGTTGTGAGGAAAAAATACTCAACAAATCACAATTGATTAATCTTTATTTAATTAAAAAAATAGTTTTTATTTCAATTAAAGGTAAAGAAGGAATTCTCATTTCTTCAGTTTGAATCCTCAGAAACAGCTCTGAACCTTATCATATAACCAAGCATCACTTTCTCCCTAAACGACAAACTAACGCAAATGAATATTTAAGATCAAAACATGAAAGTTAAGCTCCTTCAGTGGCAACCTAACAAACTCTAAAGCCAATCAGAAGATAGCAGCTGCAACATCATCCCCAACCAACACACAAACATCTCTCTGTTTAACCTGGTCCACCTCCAGGTGTTCCCATTAAAATCCCAGTTGCCTTCCTCCTCTCCATCAACCACCCTGCTGCCGAGGCCGTACCCATGACAGTGCCTGAATGCATTCATAAACACTGGCAGGACTGACATCTCAATAGGCTCCTTCTTCCCGCACTATCAGCTTACAGTCTATAATTACGGACAATCATCTCGGATCAAGAGCGTCTGCGTGAACGGGCCAACATAACATCTGCTGCTTTGGCTGCCAGACCAAGAAGGACATTTATACTGAAAGGTAAGCTAATAGTGGCTGAGCGAGAGAAAGGGGGGAGGGGGGGAGGGGGTAACATTAACAGGTAAGAGGGGCTATTGAGAAAACCACACACAAGAGAGAGGCTTTACCTTTCAGAGCAGGTGCCCCGAGATATTTCTTATCTCCCTTCTGCCAGTGAAGAGTTTTCATCTGCAAGAGAAAATACTCCAGGGTGTTGTGATATACCTCTATGGAATCATATTTAGGTGCAATAGGAAAAATATTGCATCTCAAAGTTTCAGTGGAGGTTGGAGAACCTATATTCTGCCAGCTGCTTCACTTTTCAAAATTTGACATTTTTGATTTTTCCGTCTTGTCTAAAAAACATTTAAAAAAAAAAGTTGAGTTAAAGCATTTCTGAATCTTGATTTACCGAAGTTTTGCTACATCCTGTATCATAAGTTGCTAAAATTCTGTTTTTTGTTTTATGGGATTAAAAAAAAAAAAAAAAGGCTTATATTTGTTTATTTTCCCACTAATATCCACTAGAAGGCACTGTAGGCGTGTATATCTTTATAGTAGTTGCTACTGACAGCAACACAGAAGAAGAAGTGCTGTCCAAAACCATCTGGCTGTTCTCCTCCTGAATTTAATGATATTTTTCTTATTTCCTTTCTAGACGGTATTATTATTGTTTTATTTCGTCCTTCCTCACACTAATGCGGGACACAAAGTCATCAAACTAAGTTACAGACACAGAAGTACCGCTGAGAGCGCCATCATTCACATGCAGCTTCTGCAGCAGAATTTGAAGCTCTACATAAAAAAAAACAAAAAAACACCATCTCTGTCTTCCATGTATTATAAATGAGATGCACACCCAATGCTTCCATGTGGGGCTCCCCAGGCGAAACGAGATTTTTGCGCCCCCCCCCAAACATGCACAGACTCGCGCATATCACTGCACGCAAAAAAAAAAAAAATTATTGAACATATTCCAGACAGCTACGCCTGGAATATGTGTATTATTTTCAAATAAGTATTTATTTATGTATTTTAATTATCAAAAATTGAATAACCGCTGAAGAATTATTTTTCTGGATAATTTCTCAAGCCAGGACATGAAGCCCTGACCTCTGCACTACAAGGCGCTAATCACTGCAATAACATTCAGTCCAAAAAATACGGTACTTAGACCTACAGCTTACCAAGTAATAGCTTAGTATCTAGTAAAATTAACTTTTTGTTAACATATCTGTTTATGATACAACAATCTAACACGTAATGTTTCACCAGGAGCAAACGATTGGTGCATTTTCAGCTTAGATGAGTTTTTGGTTATTTTCTCCAGTTTTTAAAGCTATATATTTAAAGTCATTCATTAAATTCAACATGTTTTTATCATCCGGTCTCTCCTCCTCTGCATCACCTCCATTACCACTCCTCGTGGTACAAGGACCTGACCACACTGGACATAGCATGAAAACCTGGATAGCCCTTGGCCAACCTGTTCAGAAAAGGTTGCCCACCTGTAAAGAAAGAGGTCACTTGAATGTCCATCACCGGGATGACTGCAATTTCAAGGACTTGTTTTTCTTTAGCTCCAATCTGTGTTTTTCTACTCTTTTTCCTTTCTTGTGTAGTTGGGGCATCTGGGATCTGTTCTTTAATTTTTTTATTCTTTTCTTAAGATTGGTGCCTTTTCGCTTTAGTTACTATTGATTTTTCTTTTTTTTTAATGTATTTTCTGCCTTTGTTTAGTTTAGAGGTTCTATTCTGTGTTCAGATTTTCTCTTTTTTCAATCCTCTTCTGTTTTGTTTCTTATGTTTTTCCCTTTTCGCCATTTTGAGTTCAAACATATCAGTCTTAAGGTCACGAAGGATTTTAAAACATATCTTTTGTCTCTTACATATTGACAAATAAAACAACTTGCTTGTTTGTAATCTTTAAAATTTGTTAGCAATATACACTGAAAAAGTGAAATGCAGGATTAATGAACAAAAGTTCTTTAATTTGTTACATTTAAAATGATTAGTTTTCATAAAAGTCAAATTTGGACATAATGGTTTATTTAACTTAAAGTTTTTATTTGAATTAAACTAATATTTTTAAATGAAACAAATTACAGAACTTTTGTTCATTGTTTCACTTAGTGTATAGGGACTTTAGCTATGATTAGCAAATAATTATAATTTTACAAATTTAATATTATTTTGTAATGTACAAAACATATCTAGGAAGTAAATGTGCCAGATTTAGAAGAAATTGTCCAAAAAACAAGCCGCCATATTTAACTAAATTGCAAAATTGTTAACTGAACTGGCAAAGTATATTTAGATAAAAAAAAAACATTTTTAACACAATTATTTTGGAGATACAACTCCTTTCATTAATGTTCTGTTTTTCTCTTTTTTTTTTTTTTTTTTTTTGAGTTTAATCTCTTAATATAATCCTAATATTTAGGTAAACTTTAGGTAATTATAACAAATTGAAAAGACCGAGAAGTTGAAAATGTATTGGTTACAGAGAAATAAAGTTATGAATCAACACCTTAGGTACAATTTTTTCATACCAAGTTATGATTTCCATTGTGAAGAAGATTCATATAAAAAGCTTCACTTGAATACCAAGCTATCTTCAAGCACATTTAATCCAAAGTGATTAAGCTTCCAGAGTGTGAAAAACTCTAAAGAAAAATACAAACGACAAACAGGAAACTAGAGTTTGTCTTTTTAAGTGTTTTAATGAGGATCTATACTTTTAGACACTTCTTGTCCCTGTATCCACACTGTGTCACCTCATCTTCCATGACCACTCCGTCAGCATAAACACGTTCATCAGACTCAGAAGGCTGTGAAATAAAACCACGGCCTTGCGTTGGACCTTCACATACATTGATTATTTCATTTGGACTTTGGAGGAAGCCCAAGTCAAAAAAAACTTGTTGACTTTCTGCACCACAGAGCTGGCAAAGACATCATCAGTACATCAACATCAACAGAGCCGTGAAATGAACACACACCACCACTGGGGGAATGATTCAGAGTTTTCATCACAATCTGCTGTAATTATTTATAATAATCAATAAAGCAGTCATACATTTCATTGGAGGGTGTTCCTATAAACAAAGAAATCTTAATGAAAGTTGAGGCTTGCCTCCCTTTCTTATGCAGCTCTCTCTTTGAAATCAACAGGCGCCTTTGCAATAAACACTAAACTTCTTCCAAATGAAAGTTGTTTAAGCAAAGAAATCTGAGACCACTGTTGTTTTGAGAAGATAAATTCAAATTTGCTGAGGTTATGCATTAAATTATATTCTTTATTTGCAATCAATTAATTACTTCCACTATTTAGACCACAAACATCGTCTGAACTCACTCCACTATTGAGTTCCCCTCTTCGTCAATCTGTTGCTTAGACCGATCTTCAGCCAATGTTTCTAGGATGATCGCTATAAGGTAAAGGTTTCTGTCAATTTCCCCTATTTAACATTAAGCAAACCTTTTTCCTTTTATCTTTGTTTCATTTTTTTAATGTCTCAATGAACCGTCAGCCTCCTCATCCCGCAGCGGCTCTCTGTCTGGCGGCATTTTGAGTGAATGAGCTGTTAGCAGACCGTCGCTCAAATTCCACTGTGGGACTTTAGATTGCGTCAATTCATCAATCAAGTAGGGGTCGGATTATATAAGTTCGCCTCTTCCCACTCCTTTTCAAGCAATAAATCAAACTCTGCTGACTTTAGTTAATAATCACAAAATATAAATGAACAAAATGTGACATAAGTGTGTTATGTTTGTTTTCTATTTTCTAATCAATGCATTTGATTTTGTCTGTAATGAGTTTGAAATAATTGTGTGTTTTGTCCTGTATTTTTTTCGCAATCTATGCTTGAAATAAACCAATCAACCAATCAATCAATCAATCATGCGTCTGTACCTTTGACTCAACATTAAAACTCCACCTCCACCGCGTGAATCACATTTTGTGTGAATGCATCGTAACAGATTAAATGTGTTGCAGTTTTAGTTTTTTAAGAAAAAAAATGTTTTTACCATAAAAAAAACTTTGTGTTACATTTTAATAAAATTTTTCCAATAATAAAGTTTGATTTGATCTAAAAGAATGGATTCTACTCTGTAGAACAGCCACACAGCAAAAAAGTATCATATATTGATGCATTAACGTTCAATATATACATATAAATTTCAGTTATTAATAATTTAAAATATATTCTTTTTTTTTTTAAGTTGTGAATTGAGGAACATTTTGTTGAAGTCATCAGAGGTTTGCCGTGTCTGACTTTGAAGCCCCTGTCATGCTTTCTGCTGGAGCAACACCCTGTTTGACCCCGTGTTTAGTCTCGGAAAGGGGTCATTAAAGGCTTAAGCTGCAAGGTAATGATAATGTTGTGACAACAGCACAGGGGTGAGGTAAAAACTGACTTCAGGAGACAGCTGAGACTCCACTCCAGGGACCTACAGGGCGGTTAGAGGGAGGGAAATGATGGTTATTTGCACACCCTTGAGACACGGATATTAGGCTTGAGACTGGTGGATGGACTTGATGACAGCCTGTTCCAAATTAGAGCTTGAGATGTGCTAGAATGAGGAAGTCGACTTCATTTTTTTAAAGTGCTAAAAAGGAAGTCAAATTGACAAAAATGAACAAGTTCGACATTTTATATTTAGAGGACAAGTTTACCGATTCAATTCAATGTGAAGTTCATCTTTTAGTTCCCCTTCCTGACAACATTCATTTTCATTCTGTGGCTTGTTGGTTTTCCACTGTATGGCTGCTGGCAAGTTGAATGTGACAAAAATAAAGAGTAATGGGCTTTGTCTCACTTCGTTTATCTTTCTGCAAAGACTGCTTTTGTCACTGATATTTTTTTCACTCCACAGAAATAAAAACAAAAAACCCTCATCTGAGCCAAAAGCATGTCCACATGCTGTACTAGAGACCCAGAGCTTGGTGCCAGAGTGAGAGACAGGCTCAGCTTTGGACTCCAGCCTGCCCCAAACTCTTTGTGTTTTCCTGCAGCTGCACCACCCTGTGTTTTATAGTGAGAAAAAACACCACAGGTATGCCGCTCTGTGCCCACCCCGCAACACTACACACCCAACACTGGCTTGCATCATGACGGAAAGACATAGTCATTGAAGAAGTGTTTTAATTCAAGGTTATTTTCAAAATGAGGGTTTGGAAGGAGGCTGTAAAGTCAGCAACATTTGGAAAATGTAAAAGCTTACCTGAACTCTGTGGACCAAATGAGCAAATCCTGAAGACAAAGAATTCATTTTTTCATTTTGACTACTCACAACTGTTCAGTTGAAAGAAGCTATAAAAAGTTAAAAAATGATGATTATTACAATGATATAGTTGGAAAACCAGCTGAACACTGGTTTTGATCCTTTAAGCTCAACTGTAATTATATTTTTACATTTTTATATTCTTGTTTTTATATGTATGGAGCCAAATCAGGGTCATAAAGATTTGAAACCCCAAAAAACAAATTAAAAATTCAAGCTGAAACAATGGTGTTAAGTGTAAAAAAAAAAGTTAAAATGTCTGACACTTTCTGCAATTCTAATATAAACTTATTCCAACAATAACTTAATTCTTTTGAACTTCACATTTTCAGTTTTTAAGTTTCAAAACCCAATATTTCAGTTTCAAAACTTTATTTTCACTTTCAACTCTTTTTTTCAGTTTTGAATCTGAAAATTTCAAGTTCTAAACTTTTGGCCCTGATCTGGTGCGTGGGGGCGGGGCTAACACGAAGGACCATTCAAAATCAATGAGGGTGGGGACCTCAGTTATGGTGCATTCACTGACTCTGAGAACTTGGAAAATTACGGTCAGAAAATGTCTGTGATATCATAGTTTTGTGTAGTCCCAAGACGTATGTAAAAATAGTTTTATCACGTACAAACCCCTCGCCCAAAATGCCATTCAAGCACTCAAACTGCCACTTTTTTTAATTGTTGAAAGTAATTAAGTATAAATTACTTTTCCTACATTATTTTATGTCCTTCATCGTGAGAAAAAGGCTACAATAATGTCTTAAAGCACCAAAAACATGTTTCATTACACATTTTTACCCAATCATCTTTTGATGAATTTTATCTTTTTTACCCAGAATTTTAAAAAAACTATCATATTTGAGGATATAGTTTCTGAGGAATAGCAGGAGTTAATCAGTAATTTGCCTCTGAGTTGTGGGTGAGACTAAAGGTGCCAAAGTAAGCCTCTGCTGATATCCCATCATCCCTTCGTTTACACCAAGGGTATCCAATTCAAGGCCTTAAGGACTGGTGTCCTACATGTTTTCCAACCAACCTGCCATTGAAGCTCCTTATTGGCCAAACACACCTGATCCAGGTAATCAGCAGCAGATGAGACAGATTCCTGGAAAACCAACAGGAGGCCGGCACTCAAGGCCTGGAGTTTGACACACCCGGTGTAAACGAAGGGATGATGGGATATCAGCAGAGGCTTACTTCCCCACATAACCACACATGGTTTACACTCTCTCCCACCATAGCTTCCAGCCACTCGGTACCCCAAGCTAACAAAAGCAGTTCAGCAAAAATGGCAAGGAATGTTGGAGCAATCCAGCCGTACAGGTATGAGCCAGATGTAAACTCAAACGAAGAATACAAAGATGTTAATGGATGTATTTGTTTGTAAGTGGATGCATCACAAACGAGAGCTTTTTCAAACTGTCCCTGATTCACAACAATTTGAATCAAGAAATACTTCTAAATGCAGTTATAGTCAAAAATTGTTCTATCCATGTCCTCCATTATGAGAAAAATGCTACGAGAACATGCTAAAACACTAAAAACATGATTTTCATTGGACTGGGCCTTTAAAGCAAACCCAAAAGCATGACAACTAAAGACAGTTGTGGCAAGAAGTGAACAGTGAGAAGATCACTCTGTGCTACAACTTTGGAAAATCATTGCCTCCATCCACATAAACAACACGCAGGTTTAAACAAACAGCGGTTTGACTACACTTTCCACAAACATGTCAGGAAAAACCGCCTCCAAATTGTCAGCACATGAATCAAGACAGTCTGACATTGCTCTGCGCCCAAGGCCGGTATTCCAGCACTCCCAATCTCTTTATCCATCCCTCCACCCTGTCAGCCACCCTTCTGTCTCATAAATGGGACAGCCTGCTTGAGGAGCCACGGCGCCTGGAGGAGGGACAAAACTATTATCTTTCGTGCAGCAGAAGCAGCAGCTCGTACAGTATCACCAAACAGGAGATAGCAAGTCGCAGACAAGCTGCTGCCCTCTGTCAGGGTGTCACCAAGTCTGTTTTCTACTGTCAGGCATGTCCCGTCGTAGAGGCTTTTCCTGCTGGACACGTAGAAACTGAAACCAATTTTCTGGGCCAATGCCTAAGCATGTCTGAGAATTTCAGAAAGTTTAGCCATAAGAAGACATTTGGAGTGAATGGTGTAGCAGCTCTGCTGCTAGAGCCGCATGTGGATGACTTTTGGGGAATTTTACTTTACAGCCTCACCCCTCTGAGCTAATCTGAGGGTTGTCTGTGAGCAAAGGGAGCGACTAGAAACACAGATCAACTACACGTTGAACATAATCAAAGGTAATAGATGAAAAAGAAACACTTTATGTTACTGTCAATGTTATACGTTAAAACATACCATAAACTTCTGACTATAAGTCACACTTTGGGAGACATTTAATACAGTAAAAAAAAGAACAGACATTAGATCTTGAAGATAAATCATAGTAATGGAATAGACAAAAATAATAGACTGAATACAAAGATATATACCAAAGATCTATGCTTATATAGATTTATAGCATAGATCTATGATTGCATAGATATATAGCGTAGATCTATGATTGTATTGATATGTAGCATAGATGTACGCTTATATATAGCATAGAGCTACTCTTATATAGATATATAGCATAGATTTACGCTTATATATATGTATATGGGATCTATTTTATTGAGTATTTAAAAAACAGTATTCTCTAATTATTTTCTTTTAAAATGTTCAAACTTTTTTTTATTTTAAGCAAATATTTTTATTAAATCAATTTTCTTCATTAAAATTAAGACAGTCATAACTTTGTTTTTATTCTGAAAATAGAACAAAAACATAACCGAGATCAAAGAGACCAAACTAAAGTCTGCAATCTTCAAATAATGGACCTGATTCTTTATAAAACTCTGTACAAATAAAAAAAACCTTGGCATTTTACGGCAATTTAAATGAAAAATATGGGACAGTAACATTCTTAAAACATCTACATTACAAAATTTAAAAAAATTGTCAATAAATATCCAGCTTCCCTATTTATGAGAAAATAGTCAACAACCACCATTACTAAATGCCCTTAAAGTATTTCAGTTTAAACCATATTTATTTATTATGTAATGTAATCATTTTAAAGTGTAGTTTATCGTGTAAAAACATTATGAAACGTTTCATAATGTTTTTAATAATTCATTTGGATTCTTCGAAAAGTTCCATTCACTTTGTAAGAAGTAGAGTAGCTTCAAGTCTGATTGTGATCACCAAAAGGTGAAAAATGTTTAAGTTCACAGATAATTTAAACTTGTTGTTTTGCAATACACTTGTTTCTTAAAAAAGAAAGCTTGGGCGTTAAGACAAGCACTGCATATCACATGTTGACTCCTGCTGTCAGTGAGCAAGCTGGCTCCTCTATGCTGAGTCATGGTTTGGGCTTTTGATCATCTCAGTTTGTACTTGAACAGCAGATGGGCTCCAATCAGGGAAAATACGACTCTTTAAACTAAAAGAGATTAAAAAAAATAAATAAATAAAAAAAATTTGTTTCCAATTTTACCCATCAACTTGATGAAATATCCCTTACATTTTGTTTTATAATTAAAATTGTGCTAAAATAATTTTAATCATTATTTTGTCATAAATTTTACATTAAAAAATATGTTTAAAAAATATTGATAAATGCTTTTTTAAGTCTAAAACAAGCTAGTTTTTATTGCATAAACCTGCAGACTCTTTTTTTTCTCCATCATTCTGAGAGATAAAAGCTATTCCGCACAGGTATTATTTGCAGACCAGTTCTTACATGTTTTATTAACTCGTAAATTCTTCGTAATATGGATAAATGGGTCTGAGCACTTTATGTTGCTCCTGTGCTAAATAAAGTTGAAGGAAATTATCGCCTACATTCTCTTTTCCTTTTAACAGTTTACAAGCTGGGTGTCTGCATGCATAATTCAGTTTTTTCTTTGTTCTGCTGCATTGTGTGAAGAGCATTGTCATGGGCAGAGTAATATTTGTTCCCCTTTAATAGAGTAAAGTCTCAAAAGGTGGTAGCAGGAAAATAAAAGGTGTGTGTTTGTGTCTATTAAGTGGAACTGGGAAGCTTTTACCTGCAACTCTTTCTCACACTGATAAAGTACAACATTGTATCAATTAACAAAAGTTATGTCATTTAATACATTTATATTTTTTTGTTTTCATCAAATTCAAATTTTGGGTTAGTAATTTTATTAGATTGGTTTTATCACGTCTTAGCTTTCAATGTAGCGCTTTGTTCAGTTTTAAATTGTGTTAAAGCGCTTTATACTAACTAAATAAAGTTGATAATGATGAATTCATAAATGTAATTTGATAAAAACTAATATTTAAAATGTAAAAAATTACAGCTGTAATTGCTTGGAAATGAATCCCTCTCCCATTTCGGTCAAAAAATACTATTGTTTTTTTCATTTGAAAAGAATACTTTAACTGGCAATCTCTTTTTTTTCTTCTTCTTATCTTAAACCCTTAAGAACGGAAATCTTTAAACCTTAAAGATAAGGTTAAAATAAAGATTAAAACTGGAAATGCCTGTCAAAACATCTACCTGGCTGATGTACCAAATGTTGGGGCAGTGGTTAGGGCGGCTGCCTTCCACTGCAAAGATTGGGAATTTGTGTCCCATGCTAGGGAGCAGTGTTATTATCTTAAAAAACAGTTTTAAGTGTTTCGGATTGAATGCAAATCCTCTTTGTTTTGACAAGAACTAAAGTAGCTGCTTCACAGGTATCTTAAAATCTGTTCACCTGAAGATCCCGTTGCGTGTGGGAGGAGCTTCCATCAAAAACATTTCTCGACTTCATAATGAAAGACGCGGATCAACGCTGCTTCTCCGCAGGCAGAGGGACGGGGCTCTTCACCCAGGCGGTAGAGCAGCTGGGAGCAAAAAGGTCCGAGCTGTGTCTGTATTTTTCTAAACTATATGCAGACAGCGCATGCGGTTTCTGTAACAAACACATGGATTGTAAGGGCGGTAACAGCAGTGCCTTGTCCAAACACTAAAATACACCAGATTCTAGAGAGGTGTGCAGCGTGTGACTGTCCAAATGAGACGTCTGGCGGCGTTATTGATCCAACAGGTGAGTGTAGCGGTACATACATGGAGCACAAGAATGAAGTGTTGATTATCAAAGAAAAGTGCCGGAAAATATAATAAAAAGAAATGAATGATATAGGCACTGTAAAATAAGGAACAATAAACAGTGATTAACAGGCTGGACATTAATATTATGCCTAAATAATAATAATACATTATCTGTCATAAAGTGTAAAATGAATCAAAATGCGGAATCATGAATTTTTTTTGTTCTTTGAAGTGAGAAGGTAATTTTATATGCTCTGCATTTTAGTTCTTAACTGGAGCTGTTTATTTTTTTTCCTTAAAACATGTTATTGTAAAGACAAGTTCATAGTAATTGTTAATTTTATTCTAATGTTGGAAAGGGCTTTAAATTAATATATGGTGTTTAAAATTGTTCAAAAAAGATTTTGCTGAAAATTTAAATATACCTTTGTTTTCAAAATAGTTAAATATCATAGATTATCAAGGTAATATAATGGTTTTTGGAATGTTTGGCATATCGAGAAGCATCGGTATCGTGAGCCATGTTTCATGAATCCCACTGTATCGTGACTTACCCTGAGATTCCCAGCCCTAGTGAAGTACTTTAAATATATGATTTGAAGCGTTACCAAAAGTTAAATTAGCTTTTATCTTTTTATTTTTGCTGTTTTTTTTTTGGTTTTTTTTTTACTGAGCTAAAAAACGATTGGAATCTTGACCCTAAAACCGTGACATGATCTGAACCGTGAGTTTTGTGGTCCATTACACCCCTACTCTAAAACCTTTTTGGGTTCGCCGTCGAATATGAGGATCAGGGAGTGAAATGTGTCACAAGAAGTACAATATCTGTTAGATTTGCTTCATTTCTACATCATACAGTGTGGAGATACACATCCTTCTTTTCTGCCTGTTACATGTATTGTGTTAAAAGTTAAAAGTCAAAGTTACTGGGCACAATCAAAACAATCCCTAGTATAATTTCAAAAGATTTACAGTGTTACCTCAGATAAACAGAAAATACATCTGACAATCAGAGTTAGAATATTATGGGGAGTAGGTTTTCAGTTGATTATAAGTTTTCTTTAGATTGTTGGAGTTTATTATATTAATGTCTACAAGTATTGAGGACTGAGGTACTTTTCATTTGATTAAATTGTATAAAAGTTGTGATGTTTACAAGAGTTCTATGTAAGTGTGATTCTGCAATAAGTGTCTACTTGAAAAAAAATCTGATTTATTTGTTATGGTGTTTCAGTTTGCAAAAGAAATCATAATCTTGGAATTTCAGGATTTCAGGTTTTTTTTGAGTATCGAGTATTGAGTATCGAACTGTGAGCAAACTGTATCGTCGCATTCCTACTTTAAATCTTAAGATTAACCCCTACAAAATTTCCTTATATACTATCAACCAAACAAACCACCTCTCTTTAAAATTCTCAGTGTTCAACCAAAAACCCTCCTCTTTCTGTGTACACCTCAGCAGATACCTCTGCCATAAAAGCAGTTGAGTTGCATCTGGGCCAGACAGGCTGCACAGCTGACCTGGGTCAAGGGATGGCGCTCACCAGGCTGTGGCACGTAACAGAGCATAAAACTCTCCACCCTCAACACTTTATCGCTCACGCCGTTTTTTTTATTTTATGTTATTATTCCAACTTCTCTGCAAAACACCATTACACATACGAAATGTCTTTTTCTGCCAGCCCCTTAAGAATTGTAGATGTTTGGTTTGTAATTTTCTTTTTCACTACAGAATCAATATCTTCTGGCGCGGTCTTGACTGAACGCACTGAAGCGTGCTTCTCAGCCTAATGGACCCACAAGTCCCCATCTGTTAGTGAAAGAGATCTCAACTGGGACTTTTTCTGTCTGTCCAAACATGGTGTAGTAAACAGGAAAAATCAAGGATTTTTATTTCATCAGAATTCCATGAAAAAGCAAACAAGTATGAGATAAATATGTGGCTATTAACATTTACAAATAAAAACAAAAAGAATGCACCAATATCTCAGTAAAAATTGTTTATTTTTACTGTAGTTAGCAGGCATTCAAAGCACGCAAAACAATGTTTATAAGAAGACAGAAAAGGTTAAATTAAGTCTTTGGACTTCAATGATGTTCTCATACAATTTCTCATACATTTTTGCTCTGCGTAAGGTCAAATCAATATTTTTTGAAAGTACTTTACTAAAGGATGATTGGGAAAATACATCTGCGATACTTGTGTTATTACCTGCAGACCTTGTGGAAGGATAAAATAAAAACTTCCAGTGGTTTCAGATCTAGTACTCCACCAAAAGCAGGAAAGGCTCAGACTCCCATCCAGAGGAGCTTCAACCAAGTACTGAAAGAAAGTTGGAGACATTGAGACTAAATTAAGCATGTTTTCCACGAACACTGTCAACACTGACATTAGAAGCTGTAGCAGTAAAGTCGCTGTCAGGGGCTGCAATCCACAAATCCAGTGGCGGTTGCCAGTCGTAAGGGACGCCCCTAAAGCTTCTAACAAGCATATCAAGCAGAGACTGCAATAGTCTCCAGCTGACTGCTGTACGTTTTGATTCTTCCATCCTGAGTTTTAATGTCACTATTGTTCAATACTGTTTATACCGTGGTCCGGGTGAATACTTGATTCTTATTGGCTGCTGGGTCTGTTTTATAAGTGATAATCCACACACCTAAAAAGTAGTTCTGGTCACATAGCCCAAATGTTCAATATCACATGCGCAGGCTTCTTCAAAACCAACTTTTGCTTCATTTTCTGGACAGAAACAAGCGGTGAGGGGTGAACTTTCTCCTGAACTGATGTGATGATCAACATATAGATCGCTTTCCTTTCCCACTGCAGTCGAGGTTGGGGTTGGCTCAGAGGTGCATCATCATGTTATCATGACAACGTGCCACACCACAAACAGTTTCACACTTTTTGTGAAAAAGGGATCTAAACCAACAATATAACTAAAATAAAATACTAAAAATTGATCAAATATTTATTTATTTTTTTTAAGTGGCCTTGATATAAACAGGATAATCAGTCCATTATCAGCAATCAGTGCACTTCACGGGAGCAACCGTCCTCCGCTTCACATCAAAGGGTTCAGGCTTCCACAGCGTGCGTAACATTCTGATAATGCGCTGTTTATTGAACATTATCCCTTACATGTTCGTCATGGATTGAAGCATATTGTTCTTTTTATCTCCTTTTGTTTTCCTGGTTTTACTTTCTCTGGGGCCTCATTCCAGGACATTATTGTAAAAGAGAATTTGTTTCTCAATGAAACAAATATTTGCAGTCCAAGTAGTATGCAGTGTGGGCCATTGTAAAGGCAAAAGCTTGGTTCTAGGTTGTGTTTGGGGAAGCCATTGAGAAGTGCTATTATTTGGCTGCATAAGGGGTTGACCTTATGGGAGGAATACTCTAAGAATATCCTGAATCTATTTGACATATCTCTTGCTGAAGAAGTAGAGGCTTGGGACCCAGGAGTTAGTCAGTCTGCAGAACTGAAAAAACGTTTCTGTTGGTTGATCTGGGCATCATTACCTAGACTCCACTTTTGGGTATGGACTTTTACACAACCAGTAGCTAGACTATACTGTAGTTCTAGAGATAGTCTAGTATTTGTATGGGCATTGGAGACATATTTTAGCATCTTAAAGTATGAATATGCCACGGTTTAAAAATATTCTAGTCGTTGACAAATTTCTGTGCATTAAAGTGACTTGTTTCAAAATATTTGGTATGTTTTTAAATCCTTCACCTTACTTATATCCTCTTTTTGTGATGGCCACAGGCAGAATATTTGCTATCACAATAGTGTTAACTCTTATTTTGAAAGTCAAAAATCACCGAGGCTCTTTTAAAATGCTTGACTGACAATTTACTAACCATGTGGCTCTAGTGGGAACCACCTGTCTGAGACTTGAGGCCTGTTGAGTCAGACTAGATGTGATGCCATTTTCGCACCTACTCACCATAGGTGGTGGAAATACGTCTGAATAGTGAGATCCCATCTGACAAGAACAGGAATGAGTGAAGTAAAGCAAAGTGGTGAGTTTGATGTCCTTGGTTAGTTGAAACAGAAAGCAGGTCACTTGTGTCTCACTGTTTGATTTGATTGGGGAGTGAGGGGGATTTAACTTTTTCCTCTCTAAATGCTTCTCTGTTAATTCTCTTAAAATTTACCTTTCTTTGCTCTAATTGTTTAGATTTATTGCTTTAATCTCTTGAAATTTTCAACATTATAAGAAAAATCAATAAATCCTAAAATGAAACATAATTTTTCAAGACTGTGTCTTGCTATTGCTTTACTTGCTGCTTTACTTTTTTAGTTTATTTGCTAACTTTGTTTTGGGTCAAATGATGCATACCAACTTGATTAGAACGACTTTTAAGCTATTAAAAAAAACTTTTACAACACTTGCCAGACACATCGACCTTGAACCATCACTGACTGAGAAAGATAGATTGAAGAGAAGCAGGAAAAAGGAGGCTGGGTGGAGACAAGATCAGGGAAATGTGGTGTGGTCAGTCATAAAATCGTGAAAGCTGAAAAGAAAAACAAGTTTTTAGTTTTGACTGCACACAGCTGCAGTGGGACTTGATGATCTTTGGTGTGTGGGGGTGGGATAGAGAGGCAACAAGAGGAAGATCAAATAAGGTTTTATTAAACAATTTTGGCACCTGTGGACCCGATGGCTGCAGCTTCAAATTATCTGCTACTTAGCCTATGGGATTGCTTGGACCAATGGTAGGGGGGGCCAAGTGGTCAAAATTCCCTTCTACTCTCTAACTACTAAAAAACTATTTGTGGATTATCTAGAACCCTGAATTTTAAAAGCAATTTTGTAAAAAAGCAGTAAATATGACATCATTGACTTCCTGTAGTAAAAACCTCATAATTATTAACATTTTAAGAAGACTATTTATGAATTCACTGTATTCTGATTATGAATTCTTGGAACCATTCATTTTCTTAACCAGCTAAATCTCTTTCTGGTTCACAGGGTTACCGGAGGATAGCACAAAGGTTAGGGAGGAGGGCAGTTGTAATGGAATTAACCACTATAAATGCCAACTACTGCACTTCTAACTACTAAAATAAACCAAAAAGAGTTTTCATAATTTAAAATGTTGCAACAAGATATCCCATCATCCCTCTCTCTGACCTTTACATTTGTAAACACTCATCAAAAATCTGAGGTAATCATGTTTTTCTGAGCTTCAGCTGAGCTTCACAGAAGATAACCAGGAACTCAATTGTATTAAAGTGATGTACTTACTGTCTGACCTAATTAAAACTGGAAATGACCTCTAAAGTTCTGCAAAACATTAATCAGCTAAAAAACTTCATCAGCCGCCAAAGGACTGAACCAGCGCTCACACAGTTGTCCGTCTGAGAGAAGGATTTCCAGATCTTTAACCCCTAACAGGATCAGCAACTCTGGGGATGCGTTCACAGCACTAATCCTACCTTGGTGTTCACTTCACTACTGTGTGCCTGCATTTTGTACTGGCAAATATTTCCCTGCCCTTGAACACACGAACCACATATGGACCTGAATCCTTTTGACACTTCTGAACAGGATCTGGATAATGTCGGCCTCTTCAGTCTGATTTATGCAAGCTTTGGTTGAAATGTTGCCATTTTTTAACCAGATCTGTCATAAGAAATGGATTGTTTACTACCACCAATGTTAATTCTCACAGCCTGATCTGACCCTTGTGCATGCATGTTTGGGTAGTGGCTTTAAAACGTTTTTTTTGCTTCTAAATGCAATGAATCTCTTATCTGATACTCGTGGAGTCTTGATCGGAAGACATTTTCAGTTTTAGTTGAATTTCAATTTATAAAAAAAAGATCAAAAAGATTTACAAAGTACTTTAAGTCTTTATTTTTGTAGAGATGATTCCTGTTTTAGTTTGAACAAAATAGCAAAATTAAAATAAAGTTATCTCTTTAAAGTCCTCGTGACGGGTTGGCAACGGATCAGTTTCGTCCAACATTTGCCGGTGTAGGTACCACATATGCTCGCCCGACAAGATCTTCTCGGGGGGGTTGCGGCTTGATGACGTGTAAGATTGCGATTGGTCCATACCGTTATACCACTATCAAATGATACACTTCCGCCATAACAATGCACGCACTCTTAAAGAACCGATTAAGTCCGAACAAGTACGCAAATAATCTGTACTCCAATTGTCTAATTTCCTTATTCCTGACAACCAGGCTGTGCGCAATGGATCCAATGGAAGAGCGTGCACCTTTTACGCAACCCTTGTGCTATCCTAAGCATGTTTACACTAAAAGTGGGTCATCTGGACCCCACAAGACGGCGAACTGAACTTTTTTTTCAAGGATATTTTATTTTCACTGATGTCCATGGAAGACTTTTGTCCACCTTTGTCATGGGAGGAATCACAAATTAATATAAGGGTCGGGTCATCTTGACCCCAAAAGATTGCACAAGGGTTAATGCGTTCCTGGTGCCTGTGTTTTGATGAAACGTTTGAAGCCAGCATTTTGAAATACATTTTTAGCATTTTTAAGTTTTTCTTTTGGTGCTTATCTAGTTAGACTTTAGTCTCAAAATGTCAATCTCTAACCTAAAACAGTTCAAATAAATGACAACTGAACATTTTTGCTGCTATGACAACATCTAACTCCCAACTTTCCATTTATGGACGTATGGTACCAGGCACAGTACCGGACGCGGTGACACAGTGGAACTGATACCGGGATAGGGTACCAGTCTGGTACCGCTCTGTGTGCATTAGAGTTGGGGACTTCTGATATAATCTGGTCTTTATACTTCTGTAGGACTGGCTGCGTCCTGGCTGGTGACTGGTTTGCGGCCCAGAGGTCGGGGTCCTCCGGTTTAATCAGAACAGCCAGCACGTCAAACAACGATGAGTTGGGGACATCCAAATTGTCAAAAAGTAACATATATTTATCCATATATGACATGCTGGAAAACAGAATGTTTAGCCTATGAAAATATACAAATTTATTTGACTTTTTAAGCCAATTTAAAGAACGCATTTATTCAAATTTTGCTACTTTTTAAATTGACTTAGTAAAAGAATTTCTTTTTTTTTTTATTACTCTTTCGAATTTCAGTTTAATGTCTAACTCTCCTCACACAGTCGGTCATGAGGTGAACTCAGAATTGTCTGCCAGTTTACCTCCCAAAATCTCCCGTGCACCCTCATGCAGTAGTTCTTAGCTTATCTCGGTTTAACACAGCCCCCCCCTGCACCTCTCACAATGTTGAACCGCTGCTTTTCCACAACGCTTGAAAAGTGAGAATGAGTGGAACGAGCCCTCCGAGAATCCGAGCACCATCAGTGTTAATGCAGGCGGTCTCCATCTGCTGCTGGACCGTGACTCGAGCCAGGGATGCGCTGGAGAGGTAACCTGGTCTGTGGCCGGTTTTCCTCTGGATCCACTTGTTATCACACATGAACGTTCTCCATATGTGAAGAAAAGAAAGGCTCAGATTTGTACCTTCCATCTCTTTAGATAGCTATTTAAGCTGGGAACACAACACTTGTTTTCTTTTGTGAAAGCCAGTGATCCCCAATCTTTCTCAGAGTTCAGGTTCCCTTAATTTTGAGCAACTTTATTAGCAACATCCTTGTAACATTAAACAGGCGCCAAACCACCTGATGTTCACCTTTAGGCACCCTTTGGCGCATCCCGTCAGGTTACCATGGTGTGTTGAAGCAACTGTCACAATAAAGCCATAATTTGAGTAAAGACTCCTGATTTTGTCTGTTAAATGCAGCTTTCTTTTTTTTAATCAAAGGTTCTTCTTCTGTTTCCAAATTCATTTGTATTCTCTTAACTTTCAGAGGCTTCAACTTATTGGTCAACGCAGTCGCTTTAAAAAAAGTGTTGGATATATTGAGAGTGACTTGATATACATCAAGAATGAGGGGAGAGTACAATAGTTTTTCAAAATAAATTTCCTTCAGAATCAGATTAGATAAATATGGGTTTTTTTCTCTGCAGCCAACACCAACTGTCCGAGAGGTTTGGAAACTTCTGATGTAGACCACTTTTATGCTAGCAAAATAATCTGTCTTTTTTGAAATTGTCTGGAAACTATTGGATTCAGACATTGCAGAAATGAGGATACTTATTTGTACCTGTACTTGTTTTTTTTGCTTTTTGTTTTCTGCTTGGACAGTAGATTTTGATGTTTGAGGATTAAAATAAATGGAGCTAAACCTATGTTCATACTCCCTTTGGGTTGGATCATGGACACTAACATTTTACAGACCCTCGCTTTCATTAAGTTCCATCACTAAACAAATATGATTGATTTACATCTCTCTGCTGCTATACAAACACCAAGTTGTTATAGACTAACCTCTATCAGTTTCTTTAAAGTTCCTTGACAATTAACTAGTGGTCCAAGTGTGTTTTTTTAACTATGATTATGCAAATTTTAGCCAAAATCCATAAACCTGGTATCAGGTATTGAACACTCATCATTTCTAAAAGCATGAGCCGCCAAGGCCGGGGAGGAGGAGGAGCCCAACCATTGCAGTTTCTACATCTCAAGTAAGAGCTTTTTCCAACCCCATTTTTTAAATCAACTTCTGATTCATCACAATTTAAATAAAGAAATGCTCAGAAATGCAATTCCAACTTTAAATAATTTTATATATGTCCACCATCATGAGAAAAAATGCCACAAAAAATGTTGAAAACACTAAAAACATCATTTTCAGTGGTGTGGGTGTTTAAGAAATGAAAAGGAAATGCTAAATAGTTTGGAAGAGTTTAGCTTCAGAGGGAAAAGCTACAGACAAAAATCCCAGCAAGAAATCTTAGAGTCACAGTGACTCAGACCTCAGCTTTCAGATGAAAAGCAGACCTTAGTTTGCTCCTAGTTTCATGTTCTGACAAGATGCAGAAAAGCTAATTCAGACTGGACTTCTATTCCAGTCTTATGCCCGGTCTTCCAAAAACAGTGACTAGAAAACTGGACTTTTAAGCAAAATTGAAGGAATGGATCCCGGCCTCTGTTCTGAAGTCTTTGTGTTGGAACCAGAACAAAGCAAACCTGGTCAAGCAGCTTTAATGCCGCAGTCACAAACGCAACTGCTACCATGTAAGGGGAGGGCAGTGATGGAATCATCAAGATTTAATGTCTCCGCTTGATTTTTCTTAAAATCGTCGTCATGAATGTAGACGGTGGCCATCGGGCAGGGATGACACCTTTTTCAAAATTGGGCAACAACTGGGCAGCCAGATCGCCAACCAGCATCAACTCTGATTGGACGATGTGTAAAATGTCTCCGGATGGTTGCTGTCCATATAAAATTCAAGTGACCCTTGGCCCATGTCAACAGCCCGCGCTACTACCATACAATTTCTGACAATCAGACAGTGGCAGTGGGACGGCAGCACAGGATGGTGACATTCTGAAATCGCTCGATCATCAGAAGATTTTGAGGACCGTGGAGACCCCTGCATCAGTCATATATCACGCTGCTGCCTTCCTGTCACACATCTGTCACTGTTATACCTGCTATACACCTGTTATGTCTACGGAAGCTGGACCCAAAGCCAGGACAACGAACAGTTTAAGGCTAGGTGGTATATTGTGAAAAAGCTATGTAAGTGTGGAGGTCCTGGAAGGTTGTTCTCGAGAAGGCTGCTGGTTGATGGCATCCAGAGGGGGAATGCTGTTTTTCCTTGATGAAAGAACTGAATAGGTTAGAGATGGTCATAAGGAAAGAAAGGCTGCCGTGGATGTCCTAATGACAGATTGTCTGATGAGGAGATGATGAGCAGGAACCAATCCTTAGGCAGGTGTGCGAGGGCGGCCCTGACACTTCCACCACCAGCCTTGAAATGGGCCCAGGCGGCCTTTGACCGATTGAAATAGTTGTCCAGTTGCCGTAAAACTTTAACTATTGTTCAAAACCTCTCTGGCCACCACGAAGTGTGTAAAAATGTGACCACCACCTCCCGATTGCAAATGCTGCCAAATTTGCTAAAAAAACTGGCATTTATGTTTCCCCGTGGTGGTGTTTTGGGAAGTGTGACCGTAGTCTTAACTTTAAGGTTATAAACAGATTGGACCAATTTCCAGATTAACTCAAATAGAATCCAAATTTAAAATATGACCATTTTCTGGTGACTTTGCATAAAACGTCATAGAATTATATGGAATATAATATCTGCATTTTTGGTTATTCGTCAATTCAATTACTTATTTTTTTAATAATGCTTTAGTATTGTGTGTTTTTTAATTATTTTAAAACCACTCTTTAATATGTATGTTAAATACTAAAATGTATCAATATATGTGTTTATATTGTTGCTCCTAAATTAGTAAAGTAGTTTAAACTGAGAGAGTGAGCTACAGCCATAGGTCGGGAAGCAACAGTAAACGTTAAGGTGAAGTGAAAGTGTAGTAAAACATTGCTGAGAGCAGCACATGCTGAAACACCACAAAACATGTTTAAAACAAAAGAGGCACGCGTGTTAATATTTATGAGCCGGCGCTACAGGTTTCTGATGTGTCCAGTGGTCTCTGCTATTGATCGCGAGGAAAGTTCTATTTGCAGAGGCCAGAGAAGTCAGAGATGTGCAGGCTAGACCCCCGAGGTCAGTGTTGACAAATGAGTTTGTTGATGGGTCAGTGAGAGGGGTCACACGCCCCCCCAGGGAGGAGGTCTGGGGTCAAGTTTGAGCTAATCCAAGCACTCTGGGTTGTAGTGTTGCAGCACATACAATCAGAAATGCTTCATTGCATCCGTTTTTTTGTTAAAGAAAAAGTTTAAATAAAACTTTATTTGATATTTTCAATGACATTTGTTCCTCTTCACTGCTTTCTCCTGCAAATTATATCATAATCATGCAAAACGTGTTCTATCCATGTGCCGCACAAGGTGCTGTATGTGTGTCCTTATGTCGCTCCATTACCTCCCAACTGATTGAAGGGTGGGATTTGATGTGTTAATCCGTTCTCCCGGTGGAAAGAGTCCCGTCTCTGGAGCAGTCTTGCACTCTTTGGCGCTAACTGGAAAATGAAGTGATCAAGCCGAGAGCTTGACGAGGCTCGTCATTCGCTTCGTCGTTTTCTCAAGGCCTTTGATCAAGGACCGCTTAGGTTTCGCATTAACGGCTGGATACCTTTCAGAGACCACGCTAAGCACACGGCTACTTCTGGGGATTTAGGACGCTTTAATGCCTGTTTTCCGAGCTTCTCTGTGCTATTTGAACCGACACGTTAGCAGAGGTCCACGGTGTGTTTCCAACCGCCACACAAGTAGACACCACAAAGCTTAGTAATGGCGATCGTCCTGAAGTCTTGATCAAACATAGAAGTGTTTTTCAGCTGGCAGGAGAGTTCAGATGAGTTCAGACACTTTCCTCAGGCTGTTTAAAAGTCCCTCCACAATCATTTTTTGATTTATTTTAAAAGTGTTCCCAGTGATCTTTTATTATGATCGTTGTTTTTAGGAAAAAAATTAAACCCCACGTGTCGTTTTCTAGGACATAGTTTCTGCAGAGTGGCAGTACTTCTTCAGAATTTCAATTCTGAGGTTTGGTGGGACTGTTGGAGTGGAGCAACACCACCCCGCTTCCCCTTCCTGTTGCTGAGAGCTCTCTGTTTACACACTCTCCAGCTGGCTTACAGCCCCTCACACCCTCAACCTAACATTACCAGTGTAACAAAAATGGCGAGAAATATTGGAGCTATCCAACCATATGCAAGTTTAGAAGAGGAAAATAAAGGATTTACTTGTTTAGAGCTTGATGAATCAGAATGTAGTGGAGTTTGGAGCTTGTCCAGCATATTTTCTTCTTTACAAATACAACCTTTTTCAAACAGCATATTTTTCTCTGCTCTTAATTAAAGAAAAAAAAAATACTCAGGAATGACATTTTACACCTAATATTCTTTATTTTTGTCCTCCATCACCATAAAAACACCACAAGCCCCCACTCCCCCTGAGTGGGCCTTTAAAGTTTTCAGTTTGACCACGAGTTTAGAGGAAATGTGAACATGGACATGATTTGGAAATCCACCTCTCCCAAATTTGACCGCAAAGTAATTTTAAGTACTTTCTGGTCTTAATTACAAATCAGGGGCAGACACAAAGCCCCTATATTTTAAACCCTTCAACCCCATCAAACCACTTTGGCTACAAAATTATAAAATATGTATGTAATAAAACATAAATCAATGGGTTAGGTTATCTGAAATTTTATTTAAAATCATTAGAGAACTGAAACCTTATGTAGAAATTATCTAAAATCTTTTTCTTAAGAACATCTTTCTATCTATCTAGCTAGCTAGCTAGCTAGCTAGCTAGCTAGCTAGATAGATAGATAGATAGATAGATAGATAGATAGATAGATAGATAGATAGATAGATAGATAGATAGATAGATAGATAGATAGATAGATAGATAGATAGATAGATAGCTGGCTAACCTACTAGTCAGCTAGTAATCTAGCTAGCTGGCTAACCTACTAGCCAGCTAGTTATCTAGCTAGCCATCCTAGCGGAAAATTTGACTCATTTTTATTATTTCTTGGTTGATTTTCTTACTGTAAAATAGAATAATCTATTACACTGTTATGGGGAATCCCTTTGTCTACTGGAAAACTGGGCCTAAACTTACCTTGTAGCCCAAAATAAAAAAAAAAAACCTGGCTTCACATTTTCCAGTGACTATTGCAATACTGACAAAACCTCGGCGCTCACACCAAAGTGCGGCTGCTCCCATGATTCAAAGAAAAGAGCAGAGAAAGGTTAAAAGCTCCTGGGGCCTGCAGACACATTTTTCAGGGAGGTGGGTAATAGGATCAGGGCTTCCATAACTCCCCGGAGCAGCCAATCCTCCCTCGTTTCTGCCCGTTTAGCCTTCAAAGAGAAAGTTTGTGTGTCTGTGACGGCTGGTCAGGGGGTTAAGAGGGAAAAGTGCATTTTTTTGGTCACAAACTCAATTTCCTTGGTGAGCTGAAAAGGGCATGCTTTAAAACCCGGAGCATAAAGC
The DNA here is from genome assembly GCA_003999625.1 of Oryzias javanicus. NCBI lineage: Eukaryota > Metazoa > Chordata > Actinopteri > Beloniformes > Adrianichthyidae > Oryzias > Oryzias javanicus. The sequence goes on along the minus strand of CM012455.1, from coordinate 18,027,957 downwards.
CTGTTTAATTTGCCGCACATACTGTATCCTCCTGACCTGCTCCCTCTGGTGAGGATGAAGCGGCTCAGGGTTGCATGAGTTTAGGATCCAGTGAAGTCAACTTATGTGAAGCCCAATTTTGAGGTTTTACTAGCTTTGTTTTATCCAAATGAGAGCAAATTGTGATCTAATCTCAAATCCAAAACATATTGTTGTTAGTTTGTTCCATGTGAAAGCATACTTTTTATCATTTTTTTAATAGACATTTCAACTTAACTATAAAAAAGACAATAAATCACTGTTTATTATGACTTCAGAAGCTTTAAACTAGGGGTGTCAAAATCAATCGCACAAGGGGCCAAAATCTAAAACACACCTTTGATCGTGCGCTGAACAGGATAAACATTTATTGAACACTCTGAAACTACATTTTTAAAACCATAACTCTTTAATATTTATGAACTAGATATATAGCCTTACCTGCAATGACTCTGAAGTTGATAGCAGAAGCAACTGAAGCTACTGGCTGAAAATGCTAAAGCTGATAGCTAGCTTTTAATAGGATAATTAGCCTGGAAAACTAAAAGAAAACTTAAGTTAGTCAAAACAGCTAGCAAACAGCAGAAAAAATAGCTAAACTCCAAAATAGCCTAAAAACTAATAAAAAAGCCTAAATTAGCCAAAACAGCTTGCATGTCGCTGAAATATTAGCTAAACTTCAAAATAACCAAAAATAAAAAAAAATTTAGAAAATGCAAAAATAGTCACAAAATCTAGCAGAAGGCAAACTTTTAAAATTTAAAACCATAACTTTATAACATAATTATGAAAGATAAAAAAAGACAGAAATATTGTTCCAGAATAAATAAATTTAAAGCATTAAATAACGTTCAATATTTTACCCTCCATAAAAATATATTTTGTCAAAATTCTAAAAGTTAAAAATAAGTGAAAGATAACATCGGGCCATTAATAATAAAAATAAAATGATCCTGAGGGCCGGATATAATTGCCCAGAGGGCCGGATCCGGCCCTGGAGCCTTGACTTTGATACCTGTGCTTAAAACCAAATAAACCCCTGAAGTGTTGATATCATCCTAATCTAGATTAGTAATTCCATTCATTGCTTCCACAATATTATAATTCCTGTGAAAGAGCATGACGTCATGCTTGAATTGATCACATCTGAACCACCTCTGATAACTGAAAGGGTTAAATCGAGATGGCGTGGAGCTGCAGCTCCTGAGCACCCACCGATAAGATCGGATGACAATGACAGACTAGTAGACAACAAGGGTGCAGGATCCCTGCGACTGACCTCGGTCAGGATCCGCTCACCAGCTGCTGCCTGAAACAGGAAACCCTTGCACCTCTGCTGCCGTCCACCTAGATCGCTTACCTTCCACACTGCCTGCTCACTCAGCATGTGTGTGGATGCAAATACCGACAGTATCCAATTACTAAACATTCCCCTACAACCGGGAACTCGTTTTATGGAAAACTGGTTTAAAGGAAGTTGTTAAGTTGTTCTTAAAAAGCAATGCTTTGTAAGTTGTTATTACCAGATTGTTTTTGATCCAGTGCACATGTATGTATCCTAAAACACATTGTTTATGTTCAAAATCATGATAAAAAAAAAAGAAATAGAATTAATCTCTTTTGCATGAGTCTTTAAGACATAACTCAAAACATCATGAGACCAAAGACTTCTATGATAAGACTTTGCTGGACTAAAATATATACTTTAATGGAACAGTAAGATTTAAGCATATTTAGTCTTGATGATCAACTCGTGGAGTTAAAAATGGTTAGGTAGGTAGGCGGAGTGATCATGATTAGATCATCACTTCAATGCGTCATGCATGAACTCACCTGGTGGAAAAAAAGGTGATGCTGCCAAATATTGGTCAAGTTTGCTGCTGTAAAAGCATAAAGTTAATGTCCAAAACCTTTAAAAAAAATTGATGAAAAAGGGAATTTTTCTCGTTTACATTTTTTTTTTTCAATAAAACGCAGAATATGATGAGAAAAGAGAGCCTACTGGCAAATAAGTCCAAGGTCTCAGTATTTAGCCATAGATCATACAGTCCTTAAGTCACAGATGTGGCAAAACAAATGACAAAGTGTGTTTATTAAGCTCCATACCGCCTCAGTGACTGTTATGGCATCAACAGAAACAGATCCATCTCCTGATTAAACTCTGCCCTCCATGCCAACACAGTCCTTTAGTAAGCTGTCATATTTGTGAGTAGAAGGGGCCGTGTTTGTCCCAGACGAACATTAAACAATGACCCCACCAGGACACCCTCATTTGTCAGAGTGAGACCTACTTTTAAATAAAACATCGGGGGAAGGAGTTTGGTCGGGTGGCGTTCCTCGCCCTCAAAAGGTGGCCAGATGTAGATGAAGAACGTGACAAATGAATCCACCTAAACAGAGTCCATCGATAAGGACTTCTTCCAGGTTAGTTCATCATGTTAGCTCCTATGAGTAACACTTATTCAATAGCCTTGGGTGATAAATAATTGCTTAGTGGAACCTTGACTTTTCTTCTGTTGTTTGCATGCTGTCCCTTCAGTCAGCACTGTGGCACTCTGACAGCTTTAATTATTAACAAGCTGCTTTTGCCTGACTGTGTACTCTCCGAGCGAGGACTCGTGCGTCGGTTCTGCGAAAATACCACGCCGCAACAAAAGAAAGGCGTCAACCCGCAGAATTTTTAACAGTGTGTGATGGGATTTTAATAAAACTCTGTGAGGATTTGACAAGAGAAAACAAAAAAGGAATGCTCTTTTTTTTGTTTGTTTTTATTCACTTTTTAGTGCATTAGGACGTACAAGTGTGATAGGCCTGTAATGAGGGAGGGGGTAAACAGGTCACCGCTCTTATTTATTCATAAGACAAACATAGGCTGCACAAAATGGGAATAAGTGTGTGATGATTTATTTAGAGATATTTGTTTCAGGCCACCCAGGCCAAACTGGCTATCTAACTAACACTCGTTCTCCAGTTCTATGTTTTAGTTTTTGCTTTTTTAAAACTTTCATATCTTACTTACGTTTAAAGTTAGTATGTAGAAATAGGATGGAAAAAAGACCCAAAAACGAAATTACTGTTGAAATTATCAGTCATGTCATTGGGTCTGGCCTTTTATCTAAAATCATGTCTGTAAAAAATGTGATACTCAATATAATACATATTAATATAAATTATAATATATCAATTTAAATGTCTAATGATTTATAAAGTTGTCCATGTGGCAGCCCAGGGCTCCAAAATATCTATTACTAATAGGATTTTTAGGAATTACTAGTGTCTTTGGGATTTAAAGAAAACTTAAACGTTAAAAAATAAAAATTCTAATTTTTACATTTTTTTCTCAAAGTATTGTTCCTCCATGAGGATCTTAAAGTTTGATTTATTTCATCCATATTCCATAGACTAAAGTAAACCTTGTAAATAATTGTCCTTCCATATGAAGAGAATATGTTATCATTCAATATGTGTGTGGGTATTTCTTGATTTGTAACTCATGCAATACTTTTATACTCATATAATACTTTTAAGTTTTTAAGTCTGCAATTGTTTCAGTTTTTTAGGTTTATCATACTTAGTAATTTTACGTAATTGTTTTTAATCTGTTTTTATAATTTTTTTTGGCAGATTAACTCTAATGACCCAGATTCGAGCAGCATTTAAACTTACAGATGAATCTTTGAGACCTAAAAAATCAAATTTGTGCATCAATGCGGTTTTGTGTGTGTATATCAGGTGAATTGTGCGCACTTTTTCAAGATTTGTGTCTGCATGGTGTGAGATAACTGTCAAAAAGAAACATATTCACGAAGAAAAAGTTGTATTCATAAAGATAAAGTCGTATTCAAACATACAAAGTTGTGCAAAAATTAATATTTTGTGCACAACTTTGCAGAAAAAAAATATGAATTTATGTAGTTTTAGGTTTATCGTGTCTTTTGAATTCAACTTTTCTTTGTCTTGAATAAGAATTTCTCCGGTTGACAAACTGTTCTAACTAGCTCTCTGCTTTGGTGGCCCTTAACTACCATTAGAATCGAGGCTGGGTTTTTTTTTCATTGTGGTTTGATGTTGTGGATGCAAGACGTCTCAGAGCTTGAACGGCAAAGATGATGGATTTCATGCACATTTCCTGTCTCACAAATGCATCTTTCAGTTGCACTGCCAAGATCTCCTTATCGAAATCTAACTGAGGTGTTTTCCACCAAGTATGGAAGAGAAACTGAATAGAAACCCGCTCAATTTACCAGAAATCACCAGCTGAAGAGGTTTCAATTGGTGGATTTGTTTATTTGGAGATCCAACGTCAAGGAAAGCATGATACATTTTCCAGATTATCTATAGAAAAACACTTTTATCCTAAAAGGATTTATTTTCTCCAAAACATTTTACTACAATGCAAGCTAATTCTAACCAAATCCTTAATGTAAACATTAGAATGTGAAGGCTTTCCAACAACTGAACACAGATTAGATCAGTTTATATTAGATATGGGATATTTGTTTATTAAGCAGACAGTAAAATCCTAAAATCCTCTGGATCATGTCTTTAGTAGAGAAATTTAGTTGGTGTGAGAGGCAAATAACCGCGCGAGCTACAAGCTGCAATGGATACTTCTTTTTTTTTTTTTTTGGCTTTTGCAAGCGGATAACTGCTTTTTTTGTCTTAGTTTTCTTGGTTTAATCATGTTTTGTGTTCAAATTAGGTTTTGTATTTTCCCTTCAGTTCCAGTCATAACAGACTTTAATGGACAAATAACTCTGAGCTTATTTAAGAGTCTGGTTTTCAGCGTGTTTACATTAGCTCATCTGTTTGAACGCCCTTTCGTTCTACCTTGTTCCAAATTCAGTCATAGTTTCATTTTTTCACATTTTTGTTTATATCTTCCTTTATTTTTGAGGGTGTTTTTTTTTTTAGTCTTAACACACTTTTCTTTTTAAAATTGATATGGATATTTCAAAATAAAAGCAGATAATGCTTTGAAATAATTTCTAACATTGCCAGTGATACATTCATGTATTCAAATTAATTTATTATTGCCTCCATTTTTCAACTAATTGCTAAATAATCTTTATTGTATCCAATGCAAAGAGCTTCCATCACAGGGTTGGTTGCTGGGAATTATTTGCTAAATTTCCTTAAGTTTTAACTTATTTTGAAAAACTAACACAAGAAGAGTGTTTCATAGACTAACAATTCATGGTTTCAAGCTTTAAACCACATATTGCAGTAAAAAAATATCATAATCTGTGAAGTATGACGTTTTTATGCACTGTAAGCACGTTTTCTCCACAATATTTGTACTTCAAAGCGTGCAGTTCTGCTCTGTGACTCTGTAACTAAATGTTACTGGCCGGGCCGCAGCCTCCTGCTATGAGTAACCCATCTTTTCCTGCCATGAGGAAAGTTGGACTGCATCCCTTCGACAATCTAATCTAGAGTCCTGCCACCCTTCTTTTCTTCCAAACCAAGGAAACTTTGAGCTTACCATGATCCCATCTTTAATCACGTGTCACGATCAATCATCCCCCTTTTGAAAAGCAGCAGATCTTTTGTAGAAGAAGGGCGAGGGAAAAGTCAAAAGACTGGAAATGGCAGAGGTGGAGCTGGAATGTTTTAGATGGGGGGTCGGAAGGGAAGACTTTGGAAAGGTGGAAAATGGCAGAGTGGAAGGTCAAAAATCTTTTTAAAAAAAAATGCAATTAATATGCAACTTAAGAAGCTCAAGATTTTATTTAAAAATAAGCTTTTTTGTTATTTTTGTAATCCTTAAAGTAGCCTGTATTGAGGATTTCTTCAACTTTTGTCAATGATGAGAGTAATGTTGGCTCAAAAATGTATTTGTCACAACATGAATATATTGTAAGTGTATTATATCATCACCATGAACAACCCCAAAACATTATTTTGAACATTTAACGCATTTCTGACTATTCCCCTAAACCTGCGCTCTCAGCAAAAGCCCCTCCCATACGCACAAAATCGAGTGGGTTTTCTCAAGCTTTCTTCTTAAATTTAGAACGCTCACTTTCAGGAAGAGCTGGTGCCGCCAGAACCACCTGCAGGCAAAAACACACACCCAATTTTTCCGCTCAGCCAGTGGTACTCACAAGCCAACTTCACTGCTGAGCTAGCGGAGATCAGTCGCTAACTTTGCCGCCCAGCTAGTGGTGCTCAGCCTCTAGCTGCACCATTTAGCTACCTTGCTAACTTTGCTGCTCAGCTGCTAACTCTGCAGCTCAGCTAGCAGGGCTAAAATGCTAGTTTAGCTGCTCAGCTAGCACGATCAGCCACTAACTTTGCTGCTCAGCCACTAACCTAACTGCTTAGTCACTAACTTCGCCATTTAGCTAGCACTGTTCAACCACTAGCTGCGCTTCTCAGGAGGCATGATCAGCAGCTAACTTCGCAGCTTAGCTACTAACTTTGTTGCTTAGATAGCGGTGATCATCTGCTGACTTCATCGCTTAGCTAGTAATACTCAGCTATTAGCTACACCGCTCAGCTAGCGTGATAAGTCGCTAACTTCACTGTAAAGCTAGAAATACTCAGCTGCAAACTGCGCTGCTCAGCTAGTAATGCTTAGTCGCTGGCTGCGCTACTCAGCTAGCATGATCAGCCGCTAACTTTGCCGTTAACTTCGTTGCTTAGCTAGCGGTGATTAGCTGGTAACTCCGCAGCTCAGCTAGCGGTGCTCACCGGCTAGCTTAGCCGCTGAGCTAGCTCATCCATTAGCCTCGACCTTCGCTACAACCAGTGAAGCGATGACCGGAGCTCCCAAAGGCGGATTTACGGTTTGCACATCCATCTTTGCAGAAGCTCAAATGGCATTTGTTTCTTGTGTGCAAAACGCAGACACGACGCAGAGGCCAGCTATAGAATGACGTCACGAAATGGGCTGCAGCCTCAAGCAGCGAAAGGCGGTGCCTCAGAGATCAAGCCGTAGAATCATTTAAAAGTGAATCCCATATGTGGCTAAAAAATAAGAAAGGAAAGAATAAAAGTCTTATTATCACCAGAGAAAGTTTGATGATAAACTGAGGACTAAAGCTTGTCACACTATTTGATGTATCTTATATTGGATTATCTGCACGCAGAGTGAGAATTAAAGCAGAAGTTATTCACTCAGTTCTACAGTTTTAAGATCTTTCTTTGGAATGCAGAGGGACTTTGACGGCTGAAGCAAACTTAAACCTGAAAGAACAACTTAGTCACCCTTTCTGTTGTTTTGATTAGGGCTCTACACGGAGCGTGCCTGGTGAAGATATTTGCCCAGACTAGGCCGGGGATTAAAAGCTTTTCTTATAGGAAGAAGAGAAAACAGAGGTCTGATCCCTTCCTTGTCCCTCGGCGGGGCAGAAGTGGGTGGCATTCAGCATGAAAGCGGAGGGCCAGTATTTACCAGTGACTCTGTGACACAGTCTTGAGCCACGTCTGCAGTGAGTTTGACTGCGTGCGAGGAGGCGACGACGCACAAACCATTCTGGGTGTGTGCAAGCGCTCTTGGTACTTTTCTCCTCTTCAAAGAAATCTGTCTTTAATCCTGTGCCGTCATCGTTTTGCATGGACCAAAATGCTCCCGGCACTTTGCGTGCGCACGCACACATGCGTGCTCTCACCCTTGTTTTTCCAGAGTCTTGTTTTTGTGCAGTTCGGCTGTCTTCTTTGATGCTTCTACATTGACTATTTGTGCAAAAACAAACTCTGAATGTCTCTGCATGTCTGAGAAAAGGTGAGGTTGACTTGAGGTTTTTGGGTCCTACTTCGGTATAAAGTACAGCCAGTGCATGATAATTAGTGGGGTACCGGTGGTGCCCTCAAGAAAAACAGCTAGCCCACCCAGATAAGCTACACCTCACTTACTAAATCACTTTAAGTTTCAATAAACCATTTAGTCACCTTTAATTGCAGTATTTTAAATAAAAATAATTAAATGTATTTTGAAAAAAAAAAAAAATACAATTCCATCCTCAACCTGCGGGGGGAGTATAATTCAAACAAGCAAATTATGTACTGCTGAAAAGTCAGAGAAGAAGCAAACAAACAAACAAGTAAGCTTCAATTAAACCTATTTAAAGACTTTTTTGCTAAAACGAACATGATTTAATGAGTTGATTTATGCGTTGAAAATGCAGAGAAATGTTCAACTTTGAAGAAGTTTGAATCTGCAATCCCAGATACATAAACATTCAACACTTTTTCAGGGATCAAGTTAGTTTTGCTGCATTTCTAAAGGTTATTGAAGTTGTTCTTACTTGTTTATATCTCTTAAAATTAAAAAAAACATTTGATCATGAAGGAATTTGACATTATATTTATAAAAAAAAAACAAACATTAAAAGTAAAGTTTTCCCCATTATTTTGCCAGTAAACTTCTTTTATTTTAACTATTTGGGGAAATCCTACATCCTCTGCCTATTCTCACAAAACCTGCAATTTGTTAATATTTCTTTTTTAATTCTAATTTCTTAAATCTCACCACGTCTGGCCCTAAAAAGCATAAAGATTTGGCCATTTGTCAAAAACTGTTATTTTTTTATTTCTTGAGAAACATTTTTTTAATTAGAAATGTGTGACAAGCGCATATCTGAAGGAACTGTAGCTTAAAGATTTTATAAGCTGGACGTATATAATTAATGTGACAAAAAGCACTTCCTTAAATTAAAATGCTTGTGCTTTATAGCTGATGCTCTGACTGATTTTCTTTCCATCACAGACTCAGCAGGTTCTCGCAGACCTGTAAATGTCTATAACACATTCTGTTAAAGCACGCTTGACAAGACATTTTAACACACAGTCCGCTCATCACAAAAGCTTGCCTTTGTTTGAGAATGTAGCATGCATTATGCTAATTTGGGATGATATTTTTCCAAAAAAATTAATTTACATAAAAAAACCTCTGATTTTACACAAGTAATTTAGTTTGATTTGTAAAAATTCACTCATTTTTGTTAATATTTTTTTTTTTAAACCAACAAATTCAAATTGCAACAAAAAGTTTTGTAAGTAATTTGGGAAAAAATGTTTTTCGTTAGTCACAGCTAAAAAAAATGACCAGGTTACCACTTCTGGAGTTTTCAAAAAAACTGAAAAAATGATCTCTGCATGCATTTTTCCTGCAGATTTAAACTTTAAAGAACAAAACCAAAAATGTGTGCTTTATTTTTTTGTTAATAAAAAAGCTTGTGAGCCGAATGCGCTCTGACAGGACCGGTCTGCAGGTCGTCCCACAGCAGATGTTGCGCCCCTGTTCCTCTTTCATAGGAAGCTTCCCTTCAGAGAGTCGAGATGAAAACTGTCTGTGTTTATTACTGCGAGGAACCGTCACCGAGGGGGGCCCCCGCTGACCCGCCGAGGGAGGAAAAACAAGCAAACCAGAGGAGTCAACAAATGGACAGCAGCCTACAGTTCCCCTTCACGCAAAGCAGTCCCGCTTCCTTTCAGCGCTGGCTGTCCACACGAGCATCAGAAATCTGTCGACTTTCAACAGGTCTCCTCCGCTCATCGGAGTTCATTTGCTAAGTGGCTGTCAGTGCAGTTTTCCAAATAAGCCGGCAGACTGCAGGAGGAAAAGGTCAAGAGCTAAGAAAACATGTAGCTTTAGTGGAGGGGGGGGTGAGACATGAGCAATTCAGCCACAAGATGTTAGTAATCTTCTGTTCCTATAATATTGCATGAAGTCTAAAGTTACTCTGCAGAGTGACAGGAGCACTCGGGGGTTCTGTGTATTAAGACAGACCGTTGTTTAAGGAGATCACAAGCCAAAAGACTTGTTTGTTTGCATCATGGAGACAGCGATCGACTCTTTTTAGGGCAAAAAGTTCAGTAATGGACTTTAGCATAATATAGGGTTAGGGTTATAGGATGTAAAAGATACAAACATGTATTGAAAAATCGATCAAGTATCACTTGAAAACCCATGAAACAAATAATAATATGTTGGTAGAAAGATACAAAATTGATCAACTTGTGTTAACATTTGTCAGTTTCTCTTCTTGTCCATCCATCCATCCATATCCATCCATCCATCCATCCATCCATCCATCCATCCATCATCCATCCATCCATCCATCCATCCATCCATCCATCCATCCATCCATCCATCTATCCTTGGATCTGAGAGACATAGTCTCTCCAGCACGTCCTGGGTCTTCTCCGGGGACTCTGCCCAGTGGGACTTCACTGGAACACCTCCCCAGGGAGGTGAGGAGGAGAAGAAGAACTGGTGATAATCTGAACCTTTTGCTTAGAACTTCTCCTTTAGACAATTCATGTAACACTGTGTGATATTAAAAATCTCATTATTTCATTAATAAAATATGAGAACTGTATCAGATTAATATAAATGTACTCAAATTATATAATAGATTTTTTAATGTTTTTCTAAACAAATGTGTCTAAATGTGTAAACTTAAAATGGAATTGAATTGAAGAATTGAAAGAATTCAATAAAATCTGAATTGAATCAGGCTCTTGTGAATCGAATCATTTCTGGAAATTATAACTGATACCCAGCCCAACTTAGAGCAAACTTACTCATGAATGGTGGCAGTACTTGCCATAAAAACATTAACTTAAACCGCCTCGGACCAATCACTGTCATCTGACTCCAACATGGCGACCTTCATAATGGCATTCTCTAGTGACGCCATGCCTACTTTGTCCAGTCAATAGTAGGAACGTAAGAGCTCTAAATGACAAAAAAAAAAACTAAACAGGTTTACATGCGCTCACATGGACTTTTCATTGGAAATGGTTGGTTGAACGAGAGATGTTGCTGTCGAATGTAGATTAACACGCCAAATTTTTGTAAAACGAAAAGACTGACATTTTGACAGAACGCCATTGACCAGACTTCATCTGTTAAGTGTAAGGCGGATCATTTGTTGCGTCGTCATTTTCTAAAAAACATCAGCCTTTTAAGTGCGCCTTACAGTTCAGAAACATGGTATTTAAAAAAATGGATTTTGGTGTTTTGAATCTATCTCAAAGATTCCCAAGAACCATTTGGCTGCTCCACATGTGGTGGAGCAGCAGCGTAAATGTTTATCTTGTGGTGCTTTTTTTTTTGTTTGCTTCCCCCTGAGAATTGCCATCAATTGAGGGTTTGTTTCATAACCTTCACCTCATGAAGATTTGGTCAGTATTACAAACTGTTTGATTCTGAACACCTGGATCTCCCAGATGCTGAGAAGCTGCTCACCCGCCTTTAAAACATGGCTTTTCGACCTGAAGCTTGCTGTAAAATCTCAGCTTCCTGTGGTTTCTCTGTCCTGCAGGCTGAGATAAGCAGAGACATTATGTTCAGGAGGAAGAGAGGAGATAGGACGTGAGCAGCCGAGGACTGTTGATTCTGCAGGCAAATGAGCCTGTTAGCTACGTGAGCGGCACTGAAATGACTTGATATATAGATATATTTTTGAGGTGGACTGGTTACCAATGAAAAATACATGAGCCGATGTTTCCTTATTCTGTTTTATTCAATGAGTGCAGCAAAAACCCAACAGTTTGAAGAAATCAGCAATCGTTACTTAGAGTAATCCAGCCAAAATCTGGAGTACTTTTCCGGTTTTTTAATTGTTTTCGATTTTGAGAGTAACAATCATTCATAGTATATGAGAACTGGACTGAGTGTTCCAAACATTAAGTATCTCCTTAAAGCTAAAATTCCACATATTTCTATTTAGAGACATTCATCAGATTAACTATTCTTGAGCTGATACATTTTTCTTCACATCTTCTTTCTAATCCTAATTTTTTTTTCTCTGTAGTGAAAGTTATTCAAGTTATAAACTGACTCATTTTGAATGTTTGATTGACAGATTTGTGGCATTCCAACAAGGTCACTCCTGATTGGTGAAAGTGGTTGCCATGGAAACGTTGACCAATCAATACTTTGTGACATCACCTGGCTCCTCCATGGCGACGTCCGAATCACGAAAAAAATGCAGACTGAATTTACTTCATATCATTGGAGCCAGAAGTATGGGTGACATCATATTTACTCAATCCAGTTCTCTTATACAGCCAATAGTTACTATACAAAGAATAAAAAAAATGAAATTTGGATGTAAAAATGTCTCTTAAATGTCCTATATTTTTCCAGAACTGTCAACTTTGAGCTTAACAGTCAAATGTGCCACAAAAAAAAAGAGTTTGATATAAAACCAGATTCAAATGTGAAGCATAAAAAATAAAAGCTAAGAAGTTATTCCACACATACAATGCACTTTCTGAATAAATACATCTCAAAAATACATATATATTCTCATCTTTATTACTTATTCTTGCTAGAAACACGTTAGAAGATAAAAGCATCTATGCATGTTTAAAATACAGCATCAGCTCGATTAGAACTCATCAGGATTTGTTTGAACACAACCATCTGTTTTATTCTTTCAAATCCAGAACTTTTTCTTTTTTAAAATAAATCAACCATACGTAATGCAAACCCTTCAAGAACGAATCAAACGTAGAAATTCTCACTGATAGCTGATTAGAAAAAGCTCTGATGACAGAAAAATGGAACAAAAAATGTTGCATATTTGATGTGGAGAAACTTTCTCCTCAAGTTGAATATTGCTTTAAATTAGTGCGAAAACTGGAGGAACAGAAACAAAGAAGCTAAGACTTGGAGAATATCGCTGAAAGTTTGAGTAAACAATCAAAGATGATTTTACAGGAATAAAAATTTGAAGCATTTATTTATCCTTTAAATCAAAGGAGATCTCCCTGATAATTTAGTTTTTATCTCTTTTAAAAAGTTGTTGTTTTATCCAGAATCTTTTCACTTTATTCCCAAAGTCTCAGATTCATCTTCATCTTGACTCCACCTTGATATTTCTGACATTCCTCAGTGTTAAAGGAAATGAGACATTCAGTCATCCCAGCCAAAAAAACGCCCCGTCATCTGATAGAACTTCATATTGAAGGGTCTGTAGAAGTCCCGCAGCCGCTGCACCACCTCTGGATCAATGTTGGGATGGGTCCGTCCTTTGGTCTTCCCCAGGCAGTGCGGCTTGCTGCTGCCTTCTGCTTTCTTGAGGCACGGGAAACCCTTGGTCTGGTTGAAGTAGAAGTGTTTGTCTGTGATGATCCTCTTGAGGCCTAAGAAGTCCTGAACGCGGCCCAGCTCTCCAGCCGGGTCGCTGATCAAACGCTCGCCGCTGACGAACAGGATCTGGTCCATGGGGAAGTACTGCAGCCAGTTGTCCAGGTGCTTGGCGTAGATCCCGATCTGGATGGCGCTCCAGGAGGTGTCAATGAGCCCTGTAGTCCTGTTTTTGAAGGTGAGGCTCTCGAAAGAGGGAATGTCAGGCTTCTTCGACAGCGTCTGCGTGTAGTCGGAGATGGCTCTGGTGACGGGGTCCCGTACCACCACGATTAACTTGGTGTCCCTGGACATGGCTGATATCCGCGCTGGAGCCTCTCTGGTCACAAAGTAGCTGGGGGTTTTCTCCATGGTGATCTGGCCCTCCAGGGTCTTCGGCATCAGCTCCCTAAACAGAAAAATACAAGATGTCTTCAACATACTAAGATATTCTGTATTTAGACACAAAACCAATAAAGTTTACTTGGAGAAAATTCTAGTACTGAAAGAATACTGCAAAAGTAGTTGTATCGAAGGAAAACAGAAAATATGGAAGAAATATTATGACACATAGACGAAAAGATGTTAAAACCACCAGTTTCTAAGGACATAAAAAGTACCTTTTATCTATTGTTGATTTACAACTTCAATACATGGTCAAAACATTAGTGTGTAATGAGGACAGTAATAGAGTTTACATAACTTATCAAAAATTAAACTGATTTAAAATCAAGTTTAACATAATTTGCTTCATTTTTACTCGATGTTCTTCGACATCTTTATCTAGAACTGGTAGATATTAGGAACTGGATTTAAAACGAATTTTCTAAAAGGACAAACAAAAAAACAAGAAGAAAAAAGAAATTATAAATAACATTTTTAAAATATGACGACAAAGGCTTTAAGAACTAAAATGAATCTGCAAAAAAACTGGACGAGACGGTTCTGGAACCGCTCGATAACATGCTCAAAGCGACACTCCAAAAGAGGAATTTTCTAAAATCAAGTATGCTATGAAGTCTTGCAGATTTTAATATAACCACAACATTTAAAAAAAGGACATTTCTGGGTAGATTTGGTGAGTTATCAACCCCCAAGAGACGAAAGAAATACATATTTAATCCGTTTTTATTAGATACATTTATTTAGTCTGTATCTATGTTTTGAAGATATTCATATTAATCTGATACAGTTCATGTACTGTAGAATGTATTAGTGAATTACTAATGAGATTTTTGATCCATACAGTTACATGAATTCTCAAACGGAGAAACTCCAACATTTCTTCAGCCTCTCCTGGGGGGTGTTTCAGTTTGGCCACTAGGTGACGATCGCGCTAAAACATTACACCTTAATCCAGAAGAAGAAGAAAGTATTCAGAATAAAACATGTATTAGACCAACAACGGTTACTTTAAAAAATAATTCCTTAAAACAGATCGGAAAATTCATGAATTAAAATTTTATTTAGTCAACAATGTGTGTTTACGTTGACTGAGTGTTAGCATTAGCCGTCCAATGGAAATCCCATTACACATTAGCATCCAGCTAGCAGGCTTTAGCATTATATGCTAAATTGATCTTCACTTTTATGAATCAATCATTGATCTACTAAGCTTAAAATTGATTCAGATTGATTAATCATGTTTGATCAACCCAGCCAAGTACCTAATATTGATTTTCAATTTTTTACAATGCTTTTTAAATGCACTTAAAAGTTGATTTGAAAAATAACAGGACAAATACCCTAAAATTTGCCACACTGCTCTGATTAAAAAGTCTCTATTAACCTAAAAATAAGATGGAAACATCTTTTTATTCTTTATTTGTTTTTTTCTTTCCTCCATACTACTTTGAGTGTGCATTCACTGTCAGGACAGTGACCTTAAGCAAAGCGGGTAAAAGCAGCCTATGAATGATTAACACGCCCTCCCTCCACCATTTAAAGTCTCTGCAGAATACAGCTTTAAAATTCACCAAAGTACAGAATGCGAGCGTCAATTATTCATCCACCTGGCTGGTGCTGCTTACAGCAGGAGGCGTGGGGGGAGCGGCGTCGGCTAAGTGGCCCAGGCTGCTCGTGTAAAAGAAAAGTTTGCCACCTGTGGAAGAACTGCCAAAGCCATGAAAAAAATATGTCCTCTGAAACTTCTCATTTAAGCTCATCCCAGCAGTCTGTTGTTCCTGTGCGGAGACAGAAGCAAAGCTTCAACCCGCCACTCACAGGGTTTCTGTACCATCATGCTCCGTTTAACAAACATGGAAGCCGATGAGGCAAAGGCCAATGAGATGTTTGCTGTGGCTGAGCTGTACACAAACAGCCAGGACCCGAGCTGTCATCATGGATGTGATCCCGCTCTGGATTCTCCAGACAGTGTCACAGGAAATCCTTTCCTTCTCTGACATCACGGCTAACAAGAAAACATTTTATGAACTCCTGGTATATAAATATTGTCAGATCCCACAAGTTGGTTGAGGTCTTAAGGCAAAAAAGATGTTTTAGGTTCAGTATGATGAAAGAAGGAGCAAGAAACCCTCTCCTGGGACATCATTGAAGGGTTTTTCCTTTTCTAGTCAACCACTCCACTTGCAGAAGGAAAACGACATTAAGGTATTTTGTCTTTAGAGGTCCAATATTATATGATGTGCAGGAGACAATGGTCAAAGTTCTCAGCTTTGTTGGACTTAATGGTACTCAACCCAACAAAAGATCTACAACACTAAGTTTGATTTTTCTGAACTTAAAAGATGTTTTATTTATATAAAATACTTAAGACCTAGTAACTGATAAAATACGTGTATTTTAAAAGGTAAACATTTTTCTTGTATATTTCAAATATATATGTATAATTTCACATTGAACATATTTTCAGAGAAGAACTCAGCAATAGGGTATTTTAGGTCTTTGGTCTTCACAGACTTTACTTGGGCAACCCAACCAAGGGGTGATCAGGCCTTTGTTTGTATCCAAGCAGCATGCTACTCCATGGCCACCTTGAGGCTTTTTCAGCAGCTGCACTGATGTTCTTGGTGGCTATTCCTTCCACCCTCTGATTAAAAAAAAAGTTGACTGTCCAAGAATGCCCAAACAACTCATTTTACCTGACTCAGACTTTGCCCTCCATATACCTCCAGATGTTTGGACTTCTTCCGTTCAAGCTCCTCCTCCATCTGCTCTTCTCAGGTGACTTGCAGCTCAAGCAGAAACAACTTGCTTCACAGAGTCATACGTTGGGACCAAGTCTGGCCCCAGTGACATCATTACAATGCATTTTGGGAACTTCAGTGGAGGTCCACTGTAATATCGATAAATGTTCCTTTAATGTAAAGCTCATTTTCTCCAAACCCAGAGTTTAGTGACTGTATGAAAAAGCCTGATGAAGAATATCAAGTCATTTCAACAAAAGGAGAATATTCCTGTAAGGAATTTTCTAAACTGAATATCCTTCATAATTTTTGCTCCTTGTTCATCACTTACTAAGTAAGTAAATATGACCTTGGTTTACTTTGCTCAACTCTTTGGAATAATTATTTTTTTAACATCATTACTGAAATACTTTAACTCATTTCAATTATAATTGATTGATTTATTGACAATTGAATCAATATGTCAAGTTTTATTAAAAATTCTATCAAAACCAATTTTGTTGTTGAGCTGGATTTTTTTTTTTAAACAACTAGTGAAATAATTGCATCAGAGGTGGAGCTGTTATTAGTGAAATCCTCCAATATTACAATAAAACTACCAAAATCCCTTTTTTTAATCTGGAAAATAAAAAATAGGCTATTTATTATGTAGCCCCAAAGGAACGCAAGTCTCCCAGTGCAACACACTCTCCCTACCAAGGTTTGGGTCCCCTCCGCATCACTTTTTGATGATTTGGGTGTCCCCAACTCATAATATTTTGACATGCTGGATGTTACCATTAAATCAGTGTTCCCCAACCTTGGGGCTACAAACTGGTACTGGTCCGGGGGCCACTTGGTAACGAGTCACAGTCATTAGCATATGCTAATCAGGGGTCCCCTACCCTCTGGACACGGACCGGTACTGAAACACGGACCTGACCAGTATCCGAGGGTTGGGGACCACTGATTTAATGGGAACAGCTAACACATCAATAAACGACGAGTTGGGGATACCCAAAACGTCAAAAAGTGGAACAGAACCTTACGTCTATATACAACAAGTTTGTGAGTGAGAACGTGTGGCCCAGTGCCGGTCCCCAGCCCAGAAAAATCCCAGGGTTTGTCATGAAGGGCATCTGCCATAAAACTCTCTCCCAAAGCATCTGTTCAAACCAGTGAAAGCTGATTTGCTGTGGTGGCCCCTGGTGGGATGTGCAACGACTCTGTAATTTACACAGATTTGATTGATCCATACAAATTTTCTATGTAAAGTTTAATTTGACATAGATTTACATATACTTTTAGATCTATTATATTATTGATTTAGTTCCTTTTAATGCATTTACCCACTTCAGAGATTTTGGTATTTTAAAAATAATCAACATTTTTTAATTCAGAATGCCCAGATCTAGTTATGCATCTGTTTTAATAAACTTTTATTTCTGTAGTGGAGGAGCTGTTGGGGGACAAAACAAAGAAATGTACACAGAAACACCCACATGTTGGCTACATTTTGGCAGAAACCACCTTTTTTTTTTTTAGGGTTCCGATAACCTAAAGTACTCTGTAAATTCAATTTTTCACCACGGACATCTGTAATGCATCAGCGGTGGCCCCAACTGGGAATATTTGTGTCATCACATGCCATTTAGGAGCATCCAGTAAAATGGTTGAAGTTTGTATCTTGTCAGGTGAAGTCAAAAGTGTTATAAATCAGTGCAGTGCAGGAGAGTTAGCCTTGACAGTGTTGCTTATGTTTATTCAAGGTTCAGGCTTCCAGTTGAGCTCGATAAACAAAGCGAAACAGATCTAAAAGCTGTAAGTCAATACCTTCAGGCTGCTGTCAGAGTGTATCTAGTCATGCGACTGAACATGCTGAGCGAGACTTTCCTTAGAGGAACAGATCATGAAGTCAGCACAAAAGGAGGAGGTGGATGTTGAGCTGCAGCGTCAACACAGGTGACCCGGTGTCCTCTCACGATGACCATTACCTGACCTCACGAGTCCTCTTGGTATCTGTGACCGCTGGCAGCTGTGCATGGAGGATTGTGGACATGACTCCTTTCCTCTTGCATTAACCCTACCTCACTGCAGTGACTGAGCTGCTGCTGTAGAACCAACTCCACAGTCAGTATTGACGTTTCAGATCACCTGCAACCACCCATCTCCCACTGCTGCTTTGATCATGCAGATCTGGAAACAAAAACTGTTCCCTTCAAAGTACCTTAACAGCAAAACTACAAAAAAAAGGAGCGTTATTGTGTAATAAAAAAGAGATGAGCCATCACTGAAGGAAGCATCCATATTTGATGACATGGATGAAGCTTTTTCTGCAGTGGATGCACTCACAGTGGTGCTGTCGGTGTGAGGGACCAGCGTGAAGACTGTTGGATGGAAGCCTTCAGCTTCTCGCGTTTTTCCAGCTGATGTAAATTTCCTCTTTTATGGGAAACCTTGAATTTGTTCAGAGGGAAAAGAAAACCTGAATGCTTGTTTCCCCAGATTGAGCACAACATTGATTTAAACTGTGACTGACAATGAAAGAAAAGAAAAAGAAATCAGGCAGTATTTTTCTTTTTTATGACGTGAAACATTTTGGTTTCTGTCCAGTGTTTGTCACATGTGTTTCATATTTCAGGTTTGGAAAAGAAAAGTTTTAGATTTTTTGTGATGAAATAACGTTTGATTTTGTAAGCAAGTTTTTCTTAAGACTTTTTTGCTTCCACTTAAAGCATAACCACTAAAATAGCGCACATTTAGCCTTGTCTTTATTTTCTTTAGTTAGAAAAATGAAGGTCTACAACCCCTCAGATTCAGTGTTGCACAAACTTTTGTCAACATTTTAAGTGTTCTTTGGAGGCGACCTCTGAAATGGATCAAACAACCCCAAAGCTTTAGAACTTAAACAGACCTTCATTTTACAATAACATACTTTTATTCTCCTTGTAAACCAGTATAAAATCTCTTAATTAGGGCTGTGAAGGTTAACAAACGCGATTCATATAAAATAAATTAAAGAGTCCAAATTTATTAATGCAAATGATGTCTTACCAAGAAGAAGGGTCTAAGGGCAGGGATAAGCGGTTTAGTTTAGCAATCAGCTATTGCTAATATTTTATTACTGACTTTCTTCTGTTGTAAAATTACTGGAATGAAGCCAAATGAGACAATTGCTTTGTGTTATTGGGCTATATAAATTAAATTGAATTAAAATTACACGTCACAAAGAAACAGTCTTCTGCTTTGCCTCGGAGGGTTTAGGCTTCCACGGTGCGCGTTCAAACATTTTGTCAGGTATAATCCTGGACACTTACAACAGAAATAAATGTTTAATCAGCTTTTATTAGTTTATTTTTGATATTTTTCTCGATTTAGATTGCTTTTTGACAGAAAGCGGACTATTTGATCGACGGTCTGGCACGTTGTTACGGTAACACAATGATGCGGCGCTGAGCCTTGTCTGCAGCAGCGAAAGAAAGCAATATATATTCTGATTGTCACTATAGGTTACACAAAGAGAGAAAGTTGTTTATGTCCAGAAGATGAAGGAAAACATTTAAAGCAGCCTGCACAGTGATATAGAACATTTGGACTATATTTTTAGGTGTACAGTTTTGTTTCTTATGGCTGCATTGTCAGTCTTAAATTTAGGGCTGCCATGATTAGTCGACTCGAAGCTAAAATAGTCGACGACTAAATTAGGCAAAAACCCAGACAAACAAACAAAGAAGCAATGTCTACACAAACACAAAACTCATGTTGTACTTTTTAAGATAATTCAATTCCTAAGAAAATACAATATTCTAATTCATTTTATGTAAAAGGATAAAATATTTAAAAAACCATAATTGTGGACTCTAAACACTAATAAACGTGAATTTACGATTAAATAAAAAAATGACAGATTTCATGCTGTCAGAGTGCTTTCTCCTGTTTGTTTTACACTCAAATGTGCATAAAAAACAAACTAAATAAAGGTGTGAAACTATTTTGATCTCAGTTTGCCATTTGATCCTTCACCAGATCTTCTGAAAGTCACTATTCATTGCTAGCAGACTGTTTTTGTTTGCCCCATTACCTCCCAACCGGAGCAGAGCAGCTGCATCCCACACGTGTGACGAGCTTGTGGACAAGGACAACCATTAAAAGATCATTTTATAGTAAATGAGTTTTAGCAGAAATAAGTTGTTAAAAAGTGCGTTTGCATGACACCATATATAGACAATGATATATGTTGGAACTTAAATGAAAGAAATACATGCGCTATAATACCATATTTTCTGGACTATAAGGCGCACCAGCTCAATTTAAAAAAAAAAAAAGAAAAGAAATACAAGCCGCACTGGGCTGTAAGCCGCAGATATCTATGTTGAAAAATAAGATAATTACTATAACAATTTAGTAGTTTAAATGTACATGTATGTACTTGCCGTCTCCAGCGTCTCACCATAGATTCATTGATGCTAAGCTTGTGTGCAGCAGTGCGGTTTCCTTCATAGATAGCAAGCTCCATATCTTTTAACTTAAAATGTCCACCACACAAACTTCTTTGTAAGATTTCCACGATGAAGAAGGATTTAAAAATAATTACCAGTTAGTAATTTGTCACAAGACTTCTATCTGCTAAAGAAAAATTAGTGTTGGCTTTTCTGATTTGCGTTGATTTTTTGTCTATCTTGCTTTTGATTCAAATTCCGGTTAGAGCTCCCCTAGCAGTGGAAGAAAAATCCACAAAATATCTGCACCTTTGTATAGGCCGCATGATTCAAAACCTAGGAAAAAAGTAACGGCTTATAGTCCAGAAAATACGGTAATATGTTTCCATTAAAAGTTAATTAAAAAATCTTTAGGGCTGCAATTCCGTTGAGTTTTCTAATGACCGATCTCCTGCTAATGGATTGTTGATGTTGAGGATGAATTCCTTTAATTATCTATGAATTTTTCTTATTTTGTATTTACTTAAAATAAATAAATAAATTGTAAAAGGACAAAACAAAAGAAAAAATGTGACAAATTTCCTCTAACAAATGTTTTCCTCCCACTATATTTTAGTGGGAGAGCTCAGACCCATACTGATGTGTTTCGGTTTACCCTCCTTCGCAGAGGCATTAACCCTTTAACACCTGTGTTGCTTTATCACAAAATTTTTAACATAGGGTAATTTTCAACCAACGTTGAAAGTTACAGTAAATCAAAGCACACCATCACTGGAGCTTCAATGTTAAAGAGTTAAACGAGAGGAACAGCGGTACGGTAGGTGATGTAAGAGATGACAAAGTATCCAAATGCCCCAGATTTACAGCGAGTCCAGCCTCTGCTTTGATGTCTCCATAGCACCGCTAAAATACAACTCTAAAGGCCCTTTGAGGGAGCAGGACCCACTCAAGCAACAAGACAGATCTCAAAAACCAAAAGAGCGAACGTGAACCCAGGTTTGTCCTTAAATCAAATTCACTGTTTTGGCTTCTATTCAAGAGTTGGAATGGAAAAAAGAAAATATTTGAAACAAGGATAGGATGTTTAGGACATAACAAACAGCTTCTGTACGCAATGATGAATGACATGTTGTAATTTGACTTCATCCCTCTCATATGGAACTGACTATGTGGAAAGAGATGCCAGGAGTTGGTCATGCTGCTTCATTCCTTTCTCTGAAGCTCAGATCCATCCCTCAATGGCTTCTTTGTAAGGTTGTCTATAAAGTAAGCACGTTTTTAAGAGTTTGATGCATCAGTGCTTCCTAGCTGAACTTTTACTCGCAAGCAAGTCAACTCTGCCAACTTCTCCCGACTGAGAATTATGTCAGACCATAAAAGAGTCTGAGAGCGCCTTATTTTAAACTGGAATCACTTGCAGTAACCTGAAATTATGCAATGAAAAAAGTGACCCGGGAGATTAGATTACCTTCAACTTGGCTGTTGTTTTTCTTCTCTTTGGGTGGGCATTTTGGATCTCCTCCAATTCAGTCAATCCGTCAGAGTTATAAAAACACAAAGGCAAGTGGGCATGAGTGCAGACCACTTTAACCCACCAGCCTTGGATTCGTCCCTACTCCTTCCAGCAGGAGGCCTTGGCAGGCATAACACCCCCCCGAGCGTCCCCCCACCACCACCAACAGATCATAATCTTGTAATTGGCTCAATATTTGTGCTGTTTGCATGCCATGTGAGAGCCAGCGAGGCTCTCGGTGGCTCAGACCCGCCAGATATTTTCCAGGTCAGTGGATGCCGGCGGAGGTCAGGGGAGAACAGAGAAATAGGAAGTGAGGGGTAATTTGGAGTAATGGTTGATGAGTGGCTTTCCTTTCAGCTTTAAGCCTGACTGCTTTGTCAGTCCGGTGTGAAAACACAGCCCTGTACCTGCCCTGCAGCCTGCAAGTGCAATCACTGCTTCAGCAAATGGCAACGTGAGCTGAGAAGTTAGTGAGTTATTAGCAACAGCTATCTTTTTGGGGGATTTTATTGAAACATAGCCTCCATTGACAGCTGAAAGAGACACCTTCAGCAAAGAGAGAAACATTTTAATTCAAGGATGACCCCTGTTAAGCTACGTTCATGCTGAACATGTTTCAGGCAGCAGAGACGTTCAGTTTTAATGTTGAGTCAATGTACAGACCTGATCTGAGATCCAACGGCGCCATATGGGAGTCGGCTGCAAAGTTGGTCCGGTAGCAGTGTAATTTTGATCATTGCGGCACGTCCAGCGTTTAAAAAATCTGAACTCTGGAGAATATGGACAATCGCGTCAACCAATCAGGGACACACTTTTGGACATCTCACGTATTTAATGATGCAATCAGTGGGTGAAGTCCAAACCCAATACAGGGAGAATCGGATTGTTTTTCTATGAAACTTTCTGATGTTTTTCTTATTTTCATTGAGACAATAATAAAAAGATCCTCTAATTTAATCCTTTGATGACTCGGGACAGCGAGTCATCAAACTAGGTCACAGAGAGACGGAAACACAGCAGAACGTGTCAGTCGTTCAGATGCAAATCCTGTAGCAGGAGAGAAACTTATCCTACTGGGAGAATGTGAATGATCTCATGAACCCAGTCATGGAGACGTGATGACCGATGCTTCTGTAGATCTCTTCAAAACCCTGTTAATAAATCTGATCTCTCAAAATCCCCCATGTTTTTCAAGCATTGTAAATGAGAAATACACAGACCGCTCCATGTAGCGATCAGGGTTGCAGTAGCTTCTTGCATCGAGCGTCGAGCAGCTAATTTGTCGCACGTCCAAATAGAGGTGGCCAACTTTGCCGAATTTGACAGATAAACCGAGCCGATTGTTGGAGTTGAAAATACAATTACCATGACTCTTCAACCGTTTACGTGTTTAGCAGAATTCCAGTGTTAACAAACCAATTTACAAGTCTCAAAAGTTAAGTCGGTAGCTAGCCTAAAAGTCCAGAGCTAAGTTGACAAGTGTAGCATTACATTAGCTGTATTAAGCATACAAATAAATGTAATCTAAAGTCACAAATATGGCAATTGTCAAAACTAAAAGATTGAAGAGGTAGCAAAGATATATCGGCATCACACCAAAACTGAAAATGATCACGTCATTTTGGTCTCCACATGCGCAGTGGGTGAGGGTAGGAAAATTTCACATGTAGTAAGGATTTATAGAACATCTGCAACATCTCTGGTGTTAAAGAGTTAAAGCTAATCTTGTGAGTCTTGATTTGATGCTATAACACTGTGACTTTTCCAGGTGGTTTGGGTCATCCTTAGGGCAGCGGTGTGAAACCAAAACAAACCAACTGAAAATATAAGGTTTCAGGTCATGCTAGAGTGAAAGCACACATATTTAAGCTTCATTGTTCGCTCTAGTGTGATGTTCCAAGCTTTGCTACTTTCTAGTCAACCAGACGATGTTTACACAGACTTCTTCCAAGCAAATTCTAACCAAGAAGGAAGATGTCAACTGATTTCGCCATGGATTCCAAGATGAAACAAACTTTCTAGGCTATGTTTTATTTTCTATCTGTTGTTTTCATGCAACACTGCAGCCATGTTGATGTGAAAGCACTGTTGGAGGCTTAATACAAAGACAGCAGCATTTCAAAAGAGCAGCATGGACTAAATAAGTGTAATTAATGCAGTTTGTGGCTAGTGTGTCACTAGTTCTTCTTATGTGTTAAAGTTGGATAAATCAATAAAATTAGTTTACTTTTAGGCTGAAAAATACAGGTTTTCTTGTGACCCTGATTTTTAGTAATCATTTTCAACTGACAAGTATCCAAAGTTTCAATTATTTTTTTTTATTAATTTTTTTTCTTTCTTGTTTTCTCAAGTTTGTATCATTTTTTTAAATGACTTCTTCTTTTCTGCTTCCTTCCTGTTACAAGTCTTCCTTCTGTATAAATACATGGAAGCTCTGAGGCTATAAGCAGTTCAGGGACAAACTGCTTCCAGATAAGTGAATTACATACAGTTAGGAAACAAAATGAGAGGATATGATTCACTGTTTTATCAGTCATGAGTTTGATAAACAGCAAGCAGGAAAAAACAAATGGAAGAAAAACATGTCAATGTCAGAGTAAATCCTAGCCTGTCAGACTAAAGATATATTTTATTTCAAAAACTGCCATGAGTTGTTTTAGGGAGTATTCACAGAGAAAACTAGACTCCTGGTTGTATTACATGTAAACATGATAATTGAATGTTGTTGTTTTTGGAATTTACTTTAAAACAAGTCAGATGGAAACGCAAAATAAATAAAGTGTCTTTGTGCTGTCTTTTTAACTTATGTTAGAATCTTGTATAGTTGGTTTGTTGCCCTTCCAATTTGCTTCAGGTAAAGTTTAAATGTTTTTTAAACAAATGTTTTGAGCTGTTGAAAATAAAGGATATAGAAAACCTTTAAGCTGTGGTGCTTTTTCCCATTCTATATCAACAGATTACTCCCGAATTCATTTACCTGCAGTATTTTTACTTTTGCTGTCTTTCAGTTTATTGCGTAAGGAGACAAAATATGCTTTTTTTCTTTTTGCCAACTTGCTTGTAAATTATTCAGTTTCTCTTTTAAAATAGTGCAGTCGTGGAATGCTTTGGGTTCCTTTGAAACCTCTCAGACTTCCAGATTTAGACTAAAGACTTAGATTGGTTTAAGGTTGGAAAATGTCATTTAGACTACTTAGAACAAAAGCCATGGCAAAAATTGATACTAGAAGACCATATTAACATGCACATGACTAATAAAATAGACAAAAAACTACCATCTTGTCACATTTTCATATTTGTAAGTTTTGGCCATATCATATCATATTCATTACAGTGACTAAGCAAATAACTGACTAAAAAAACAAACAAAAAAGGGAGCAGTCCAATAAATTATTTTTTTTAAAAGCTACATATTGTAATGTTATTTTAGCTGACTTGTGGATACTTTGTCTACCCGTGTAACTTTGGTAATCAGATTTTCTTCTTTTTTTTCGCTTTTGAACACAAGCACTAAATAAGCTGTACTTTAAGCAATGGCGGGTCACGGAAACTCTTTTATATGTTTAGACAAATTGGTTATCAAACAAAGTGACAGACCAGACAACCTCTGCATTGTGTTTTTATTGTGCAAGTGCATTTACTGACATACAATCAGATGAAATGACTCTCAGTATGAATTACAAAACAAAGAAACAAAAGCCATCACTATTAATATGTGAATGTATATGTATGCTAAATGTTTTCATTCATGTCACATCTTTTTGGAAAATGTAATGTGTTCTGCAAATTTTTCACTAGGGGGCACAGAGAAATTGTCTCGCACAAGCACTTTGCCATTGCAAATATTCAACTACTGATGCTTTTTCTGTATACAGGTTGTTGCATATTTAGTTATGTTGTCGTTAAATTATTTAACATAAAGATCTTTGTAATAACTAGCTACTGTGTCCATAAAGTGCCACTCTAACTATATTATATCCATTGTAAAATTGTTCATAATACTCTTTTAAAGAGGATTATGGAGTTTTTAGCCAAAAAAATAAATAAATAAAAAATCAGGGCCATTTTTAAGACATAGCAGCAGGAGCTCAATGAAATTTGCCTCTGGGTTGTGGGTGGGACTGTTAGCCTTAGCTAATTTCCCATCATCAGTTTGTTTACACTTTTTCCCACAATAGCTCTCAGCCCCTCATAACCCCAAAAGAAACATTAGAGTAGCAAAAAAAGAAACAAAAAAACAGCAACAAATATCTGAGCTATCCCGTTTTGAGCGAGATAGCAGCTCAGACGAAAATAAAGACGTTGATGGATCTCTTTGTCAGCAAGTGGATGCATAAGAAATGGAGAAAGGAGACTCTGGCCTGCCCATGGCAATTGCTGCGTCACAAACCTGGGTTTTTAATCTACTCCTGATCCAATATAATTTAAATATTCATGATTTCTTTAATATGTGTCTTCCATCACAATACAAATGCTTCAAGAACATGTTAAAAACAGCAAAAACAGGATTATCTTAAGAGTGGGTCCACTGTAGTTGAAGTTGTTGATAATTACAGGAGAAGTCATAGGACCACTGCAACTGGGAACTCTGCTCTGTTCAGTGTGTCTAAGAAAAGATTTAGAATTTGAAGATAAAAATTGAGAACAAGATTGAGAATCTTTTTTATTAATATGTGTAGTGAATGTTGAGCCACAGAGAGGCCATTAATAGTAACCAAGTACATAAAACTTTGAGTAAATTACTATTACCTGTTTTTTTGAAGTTATGAAGATTTCCAGATTGCTTGTAGAGGAAAACCCTCACAGTAAGTGACTTTTAAGGATTCATCATAAAGAAAATATGCTTGAACCCAAGATGGTTTTTAAGATACCATGTTTACAAATGTGCTCCTAATACTGAAGGTTATAGCCTCAGTCAATCTGTAGCCATGTTTCTTATAGAATTGAAATATTATAGTAAACAGATCAATCTCATGAGTTCAAGTAAACTCTTTTTAGTATTCAAATTCTCAACTTAAGCCAAATTTGAATACAAAAATGTAAAAGCTCTGTATCAAATTTACGAAAGACAAACTAAATGAGAATTTACTTTGAGCCAAATGGGAGGCTTTGAGGGGCCCACTCTGCGATAATTACCCATGACAAAAGGCTGAGGCTTTTGTCTTTGGGACCATTGCCACGGTGGTTTTCAAGCTGCTGAAACCTTCAATATAAACATTTCAGGCAGCAGAATATACTTTCTAAGAAGATGTCTGTTATGGGACACATCTCTCCTGGCACAGATCCCGCCTGTGCTTACGAAATGAGAGACACAACAATAAAAACTTGTGGTTTAAAAATCTAAAAACGAAAACTCAAAAGATGTTTTGAACATTTGATGAGCTGGCAAAAAGACAATCCTTCCAACTTCTTGATAGATTTGTACGAGGGACTACTGAGCCTTGCTGTAACATTCCTTTAGTAAAAATCTACTGTACTTTTTTTTCCCATTTTTAACTCCAGTGAAACTTATTTATAATCAAGAAGCAGCTCCAGAAGGCGGGCTCTTCACTTGGGTGTTGGAAGTCATACAAAATATATATTTCTGCTTTGAAATGTCCCTGAACTTATTTTGGATTGAAAAATCCTTCAGTTTTTCCATGAAAAATTATGGTTTCATTACAGTAACTGACAGATAACATGAGCACACTCAAAAACATGTCTTAATCTTGGACAGATTTTAACTGCTGTTAAAAGAAAATATTTCTCTTAAATCATTTTATCTATGTGCTTCAAAATATAAAGATTGTTTTACTGTAGAATATTTGACAAACATCCAGGAATAAGTTTCAGCAAAAATGAAATGAGAGCCATGTTGGACGACCACAGCGTTTGAGAAGGTTCCACAGATGTGTATCATTCACAAGTAAAACTATGACGACTGATACTCAATATTTTCTCGTATACAAAGACGGCATGGAAGTAAATGAAATGGAATAAAGCCAAACTTGCATCTTTTAACAGCTCACAGCGTCTCTGTTTTGTGGTTTTAACTTTAAGCCAAATGGTTTCCACTAAATATGTAATTGTTTAGAAGAAAATATCAGATGGGTGGAGGGTCTTATTTATTTTTTATAAAACGTTTTTCTGCAAAAGTTGCGAGCACTTTTCCAGACCTAGTAATTGTCAGTAAAAGTAAAATAAGATACATTGACTTCAGGGCTCTTTAAATAAAGTTTGAAAATAAAGCTACAAATGTTTTCAATTTAAAAGTTCTTTCAAAGACTAATGGACGATGATGTCAGAAGTAAGGAATTTCCCAATAACTTGCACGTTAAGAGAATGAGTTTACGCCAAAAAACCCTCAAAAAATATAATATAATATTAAGTGCTTTGATTTCTACTACTGTGTGGTAAAATTTGTACATTTTTGGGGGATGTGGTTTTTTGATTGACAGATGGGGGAACCAACAGGGGAACTATTGATTAAATAACACCTAGTTCACACCAGTTGCAAAGCGCTGCGATAGTGGGTGACCCATTATCCCTCCCATTCCAAACAGGAAGTACCTGCAGGTTTCAAGAAGCCAAAATCCCATAGACTTTTATTGATAAATAAACAGATATTAATCAGTCATTCTATTTGCCAAAATAACCATTAAAAGCTGAAGTGAGTCTCTTATACAGTCAATGGGTAAGCTCATTAAAGATAGCTTTTCTACCGTGCATCCGGAAAGTATTTTCATTTTTTAAGTCTTTTATTTTTCATAAATGTGCAACAATTTCAAGACAACTTTTTGCACATCGTCATTATGGGGTTTTTAAAAGATTTTTTTCAGTAAGAACTGATTTATCCATTTTTAAATAAAATCTCACAACGTAAATTAAATGCACGTCACCGTATAATATATAAAGTATGGTTTTGTGATGCAGTTGTCAAATAACTTTCCCATTTGATATTTTTCAATGACAATGAAGATCAATCCCAATGTTTTATATCCCCTAGATAATTTAAACCATTCTAATGGTATTAAAACTATGCTATAATGGCTATAAAAAATTAACAGAAAATATTTAAAAAATGAAATAAGAAGTCGTTAGTAAATGCACAATTGTGTAAAACCCGGAATGCTAAACTCAAAAGTGTTTTGGCTTTAGATACAAACCAATATAATGGCTATTTCCATCTTTTAAATCCCAACAGAAGTCGACATGGGTGTGGTGGTGAATGAAGTACTGTGTGTGTGTGCAGCAACATTAGAGCGTTTGTTCGTCCGCTTTAACCACACAATGCATATTTTAAAAAGATGAAAAAGCTTGTGGAGATGATGTCACGAGCATCCTCAGAGCCCGCGTCGCCAGTGTGTCTGCTTTCATCTTCAGTTGAGTTTTCATCTCACGTCCAGAGCGCAGATAAGCACATCAATGCGCTGATGATAATTTAGTAGTATATCTGCACTCAGAATCGTTCTATACTGTACCCCATAGAAAAGTACAGAAATAAAACTTGACAGGTTGGAAGTCTTAAGTGTTGTTGGCATTCTTCTGCGAGTCGAGACTATAAATCGCCTGGGATTTTCGAAAATAGAACAACTTCTGAAAAGAAGTCATTGTTCTGTTCAAGTGCTGGCATAGAGTGAAGCCAAAATTAGTCAGGTAGCATCATAGCCAGCAGAGCCGGAGCAGACAGGCTGGCAGTTTGATTCACAGTGGACTCAGAACATCGCTGCTCTCAGGGTTATCTCACAGTGGCGAGCCGCTTTAAGTTTCATCTGCAGCCGTGCCGTATTTCATTACAGTTCTCGCTTTCTAACAGTACTTTGTTTCAAGGCTCGTAGGCAGGGGATGGAAAAAAAACATAATTTTAATACTCGAAACTTGATAGATGTTAACATAATAACCTCCAAATATTTGACAGTTAACTTTAAACAGTTTGAGGGGCACATGAAGTTTAAGCTTGCTTAAAAACTTAAAAAGACAGTAAAAGAACAGCAATCATACACAGCAGAACCAAACCCGATCGGGTTTCTGTTTAGCATAGGCAAACGGAGGAGAAAAAGAGAAGGACAGCGTGGGATGTTGGGCCGGAGAGTAAAGGAAAAGCTTAGTATAAGAGCGAAGTGTCAAGCAGACGAAAGAGTCTAGAAGTGTACAAAAAAATTAACTCTTTCTGGGGTTTCCCTCTCTTGCGTTAATTCATTTTTCATTCATTCATTCTTTCAACTCTCAGGCTTAGAATACAAAGCGGCTGGCACATCCCGTGGCATTCCGCAGTGAAGAACACCCTGGAGGAGCTTGAACCTTCTGTGCAGTCACCACAGAAGAAGCAGATGAGCAAAGATTAGCATGCACGAATGGTCCCACCCTAACACTTCTTTTGGCATAAACTCATTACAAAACCTCTGTTCATATATTTTGGTGTCAAGCATACATACAGACCAACACCATAATCCAATGCGCTCCAGATATTTTACATAACTTTGATGCTTTCCCTGAAACTTTCTGAAGAATAAAAAAAATCTATCTAGTTTAAGCAAGTTGCCCAAATGATTTATGCTCTTTGAGGCTTAGAACTAATGCAGTTCAGTAAGGCACGCAGGAAGGTGCAGGGGTTAAAGACATGGTTGAATGTGCGATTTCCATTTTGCGTCCTCTGCATTATCCATTAAATAAATAGCCTGAGGAAAATGGAACTTTATGCAGTTCGTTTCTGTTGAGGCAGCACTGCTATGCATAACGAACAGCTGATGCCCAGACCGCTGTGCTATCAGCGACAGTTGGACCAGCTCCTTCTTATTATACCCAGCTCTAGTGAGGTGGGGCACGAGGGAAAAACAGGTTGTCGCTGAAGGAAAAGGTGAAAAATGACCCACTGTGGAATGTCACAGCAGCTAAACGGTGTAGATGGGCTAAAGTGCAGCCAGCGGTTGCCTTTGGCTGGGCTGTGTTTCAGAATTCAACAGACCTCCACTGAGAATCCAGGAGGCCCCATCGCGGCTGAACTAAACTAGTCATGTAATAGGAAAACACCTCTTCTTACTCTCCTTACTGCTGAGAGGTAACCCTATCTGGGAAGCTGAGTTGAGGGCGCAAGATAATATAGAGTCTAAGAAGGAACTGTAGTCGGAGGAGCCGCTGACAATGTGCTAATGTTTTAGCCTGTCAGCCCTAAGTGAGTAAAGATGGATGGCTTTAGAAATAGAAAGTAATTATAGAGTGAAACCTTACTGTTAGGGTTAGAACAATGGATGTAGTATGGTGGCCATTTCATTTTTCTTCTTGGTATAAAAAATATTTGCTAAAATGACACTTTGAGAACAACAAAAAAGTGTCAAAAGTAGTGAAGTAATCAATATACTTAAGTTACATTAGATTTGTTATATTTTCAGTATTATACCCAAGATTGGTTGGACCACTTCAGCACATGGAGTCATCACCTTTCCCAAGACATGGAGTTCTCCCAGGAGGCCTTATAATGTTAAGATCCTGATCCTACCTACTTAGAGTGCAGTCATCCAGTCTAACTAATAAGCACTGCTGGTGCAGCAACAAGGTTGTGATCCCTCGCTTGCTTCCCCACAGCAATATGCCAATGTAGAACTTTAGCTTGAGGGTTAAGCCGATTTGGAAATACTTATAGTTATGATATCCCTCTGACCCTGCTGGGACAGACTTGGATATATCCATTCTCTTCCTCTTCCTGCTTAAGCTGAACCTTTTCAATTCAAAGGTGATATGAGAGCATCTATTTCGATGACAAAAGATGTCCATTTTTAAACACAATGTAATTGGTAAGACGATGGAATCATTTTTGTAAATTTGCCATAGTGTAGATCTTGAATCTTATATTTTTTGCTTTTCTTCACTTTAGTATCCCTTGGTATTACATTAATTGCATTAATGGTTAAAGAGTTATTGTAGTCAAAAGAAAGCTCCAGTGGTGAAGGGTCGAACAAATCGAGCCTTACAAATAAAAATATTTCAATTATATTTCATTATTTGGATCTGAAATTAATTCATTTCGATAAATCAAAACAAAAAAATACCCAATGAAGACAAAAACATTTTAACATTGGCAATACTTACTGTAACAAATACATTTTGCTTAAAAAGTCCAAAAATGTTCATAAATGTACCTACGACGCTGGTTAAGTGTTTCTGATGAAAAATTTCTGCTCTGGAGTTCATTAGCTCCGGTCTGTAATTCTATACAGTGGTTCTATGAAGAGACCAGGTTAAAATATGTCTGTCCTGGTTGTGTTGAGCCCTTGGTGTTAACCGTGATTTTGTAACTTATGACCCTGTTGCTGTTTTGCGTACCGTCCTTAGTTCTCTGTCATGTTTTTCTCTAGTTTTTTACTCTGACCCATGGGCCTTAACAGCTTATTTAACTGCTATTCTTGCTCTATCGAAGATGGATTGAGTTTAACTGAATGACTGAAGACATCTGATCTAGATAATAACAAAAAAACAAGACAACTATTTGATTTATCGTATTTTTTGTACCAATAAGGTACAGCTGAAATTATTTGTTTTTCTCAAAAATGAACTTGTAATCCGATGTGCCTTTTGTGTAAATTTTGGTTTTACTCACTGAACTGGAATCTAAAAAAAATCTCTAAATGTTTTAGCACAACTTTAGTAAACTACCAAGCCACACTGCTTGATAGATTTTGAGAGCATCACGGCTACCATAGCCAGGAGCCTGGCAGAGTGATACATGCTGTGATGTAACATAATGAATGGAAAAGGGAGAGTATTGTTTTGTGTTTTATGTGTTACAATTGTACAATGTTGAGAGTTATTGTGAATGAGTTAAATAAAGTTGAATTTATCTGTCGTGTTGCACTCTCTACAAAGACTGGTTATGGGCTTAAAAGAGGCACACATGACTAAACTTCCCATTAACCTCTCTGGCTAATAACTTTCCCTTTTTGACCTCCATAGGCATTCTAGAAACAGGATCCGATACCACGTTATCTTATTTTCCAGATTCCACTCTCAATTATTATGTAAATTGTATTTGAGTGTCAAAAAGACCAAATTCTTTGTTTTTCAATTCAACTCATTGATCATATTGTGTCTCTGGGCTCTTTGGATCACTGAAATCAATCTCAGACATCTGTGATAATTAGAAGTAAGCACATTTGAAGTTGCTGGTGTCTCTGGAGTCCCACCAACATCAAGGTGTAGGATCCTCCAGAGGCTTGCAGTTCTACGTAAACCTTCTATTCAACCACTAAACATTTACAACCAGAAACAGCTACAATGGGCCCAGACAGACATGAAGGCTTCTGATGAGTGCCGTGTGACTCATGATGGTCCAAATGGAAGGAGTAGAGGGTGGTTGGTCCCAACAAGGGTGCGACATCAGCAAAGAGGTGGTGGAGTCCTGGATTGGATCCCTGACGGTGTAAAAATGACTTCTGAAAAGTCTGTGGAGTTTCTGACTGACCACTTCCATCCAAGGTACAAAAAGAAGAAACATGCTTTCTATAACAAAACCGTCTCCATGCATGACAATGCACCATTGTGTGCTGCAACAAATTAGCAACACATGCTAATATATATGTCTTTGTGAGTAGTTTATTTAAACTTGTAAGCCATTTGTAAGAAACCTAAAAATGATAGTAAATGTCTTTTTAAGAAGCTTAATACCACATTCCTAATGCTTGTTAAGGTCTTATAAGTAGTTTGTTAATGAATCTTTTAATGTCTTTATAAGCAGTTTATTTACACTCGTAAGTCATTTGTAAGACATTCACAAATGCTATTACTGTTTTATAAACAGCTTATTACCACATTACTAAGGCTTGTTAATGTCTTATAAGTAGTTTATTAAGGAATCTTATAAAGCGTTTCCGATGTTTTTGATCAGAATAGCTTTTGATTTCAGTAAATTTGACCTCCAAATGTAGCAAATTCAACAAATGACCATTTTCAGTTCTTTAGAATCTATCAGATGTTGTGGAACTCTTGTGTGTATAATAATGTGAAACAGTACATTTGAAAGTTTTTATTTATGAAAAAAAATACTGTTATCTTTATGGTTTGTTCAATATCATTTTTTATAATATAATTATTTACAATATAAATATTGCTGACTGTCATTTGCATTTAATATTTAGAAAATCACAGAAAAATATCATTTAGTTAATGATTTGTAACATGCTGTAATCCAGTGTGTCTTCTATATAGATTTTCATTTATGGATGTGACTCATTATAATCTTGTGCACCATAAGGTCTGAAAAATACAGTATTAGATTTCCAAAAGGATACTCAAAAATGAAACATGATAGTATTACTATTTGAATTGGTGTTTAATTGTTGTTTTTTACAAAAAAATTTTTAATATTTTACTTTCCAGTATCAAATCATTAATGGTTGTGGGTCAGGTAATTATTTTTTTTTTTTTGCAAAAAAGATTATTTTTTGCATTTACAGGTAATAATATTAGCATTTTTCTTTTTCTACAACAAAGCTCCCCTGATTATAAAGTCCACACCATGACCAGAGCTCTGAGCAGGTGATTGCTTGTAGGCAATGCCCCTGCATTTCTCCATGGAGATGGTAAATGAGGTGTTTAAAAGGGAGGAGACACAAGCCTTATGATTCATGTTATCAATCAGCAGCCTATTTTTCAATATTTTCACAATGATGCAATTGCCCGAAAAAAAACATTACCGTTGAGGGAGTGCCATAGAGAGCCATAATGGCGGCATTTTGGCTGAGAAAAACCCTAACAGCTTTTAATGACAGATGTTCCTTAAATGTAAATCGAGACAATTATAATAATAAATATTTCTATTTGCAAGCACAATTAGAAAATATCAGTTCAAGGCAACAGTACAGAGGGGCTGGGGGAGCACAATCAGTCAAAAATGAACGTTCACGACAAAAACAGGCAAAGCAAAACGAAAAGTATATTAATGCCATTTATATTCATGACAGTAAAAGGAGGTTATTAAATGCTACTTTCAATCACATTTGCGCTTCCATTACACCAAAGCAATGCAAATGAAAACCCATAAAACAAATGACACGGGATAAGGCAAATTCATCTCATAAGATTAAATAAATACTTGATTACAATAATAATCAAATAAATTGTACCTGTATGTTTGATGTTCTATATTTAAAAGCATGCCTATCTGCCAGTAAGAGATTATTAGTTCACCTTCAGTCCCAACAGAGCTCCTCTCCAGGATGATCTTCCTCCAAAAATGCTCATCAAGGAGATTTAGAATCACATGCCGGCAGTCAGATGCCAGAAGTATAAGTTTGTGGGTGAGGGGGGAAATCCCTTCAGCTGGATTTACTGAACGGCGTGCAGAGCCAACCCTGAATTAAAGCTAGACGAATAAAAAGAAAAAAAAGGAAACTGTTGAGTAAAAACAGGGCAGTGAAAAGGAATATTCACTGCTGCCGGGCTGGATGGAAAATAATATGATGTAATAAATGGTGTGTCAAAAGCAGACCGGCGCGCGGCAGCCGCTAAGTCTGTGCATTTGCGTGCGTGTTTAAGCCTTTCCATTAGAGCTTGCACATTTGGTGGAACAAACGAAGCAGGGAATCATCGATGAGGGCTGCTATGGTCGAGTGACTCCTTCTCAGAACAAGCCACATTACACAGCTGTCCCTGAGATCTAATAAATCTATCACTGCAGTGAATCCTAGACAACAAAATCCATATTGTTGCATCTAAACGACTCAAGTTGGAGTGTTGTTTTTAAGTTTATTAGGAAAAAAATGGGCTAAGTGTCCAATGCTTTATACACGTCTGCTAGCACTTAGTTTTTAAGATATTGTAGCTCACCTGTAGTGGACAGTTCTCTGCATTTACATAGAATACAGCATTAACCGTGTTCCCCAACAACGCAATGACTGTCAAGCCCAAAACTTTGACACACAACTGAACAATTATCAGATGGTTGCTCAATCCCACGTTGCCAGTTTAAATATTCTGCTCAGATTACCAGACTAATGAAGCCACATGAATGAGTGGGGATGGGAATCCCTGGGTACCTCATGATACAATCCAATGCGCGTTACATGGCTCTCACAATATCGATGATTGGTCAAAATAATCTCTAATAACTCACAATATGTAGAAGAAGACATATTTTTTTTTAGTAAAATATATCCCTGTTTATTTTTTAGTTTGAGCACAATTATAATATACAACTTGTGTCCTTTTTTGTGTAACAGATAAAAGACACTTTTTGTGCAACATTGTTGAAATCAGTAATACTATATCTTTGACAGCTATTGACTCCAATTGAATTGGAATTATCTGTAAAATTCAGTGTTAACAATAGTAAACATGAACAGCAGTGCCACTGCTTAGTGAAAAATAGCTGTAAACAACAGAACAAAAGTTTAATAATTCAAGTAGCTGCCAGGCACATTGGTACCTAGAACAGCCAGTCTTGGATACCTCCAAAGGAAAGTCTCACCTAAGGATGATCAAAATTTTACAGTCTCTTCAAAGAAAAAAAATAAAAGATCGATACTTCGTGAGAAACCATTGAGAATGAATCGCAGGACTAAAGGTCGCGATGTATAACAATATTGATATTTTGGTACATCCCCATGAATGAGTGTTGAAACGTTTCAAGAAAAAAGACTTTGAGCCCATGATTCTATGAATCAACTGCAAGACAACAACATCAGGAAGAACAAGAGCCTTTGTCGACACTGTGCCAAAATGTCTTTGCACTCAACAGAGGCTTGTCACTAGGGGTCTCGGAAAAAATCTAATTCACATTCGAATCTAGATTCTCCTTTTTAATGATTCAGAATCGATTCTAGATATCCAAGAATCAATTTTTTCTCATATTCCTGCATTTATATATTTCATTTAAATCCAATCAATCCAACACAAGTCCAATCAAACCCGCGATTTGTTGCGCACCTTGCAGCTTTTTATTTTCATCGCAACTTTACTGTAACTTTAAGAATCTACCATAACAACAGTCATGGATGATCACATGACCGTTTACCTTCCAATTCCTTCCAGCGAGCCGTGCTCTCTTTATTATCTTTCTATAGCTCTCAGACTTTTCCTCTTCAAAAGGTGGTGAAGGAGCGAAGGTGCGCTGTCCCCGGGCGCGCACGCAACGGGGTGGGGCGCAAGTACAGATCGGTCTGTCATTTTGCGCGGGGCACAGCTGCTGCACAACAGGAACCAAGGATGAAGAGAAAGACAAAGAGAGACTCTGGAAATCTGGAACCATTTTACTTTAATTGGTAACACAAAGGAAGAATTTAGAGTCTGCAGGAAAAGAATTCCAAATAGAACCTCCTCCACAACAAACTTCTAGACACCTGAGAGTAGGGCTGGGCGATATGGGATTTTTTATATCACGATATAGCTTTTTACATATTGCGCGATAACGATATTGATCACGATATAAACCAAATAACTATATTTGAACACTTTGTGTCTCAAAAAGGAAATGTAAACTCATCAGCAGGTTGTTTAAATTTAAATATTAATTTCCTATCACACTAAGCATAACAGATCCAATGGAAATTATGCAACTAGTTTTTTAATAACCAAGACTATATGTATAAATGAACTAAGCTGAAAATTAAAGCAAAAGATTTCAAGTTTCAAAAGTTTCTGAAATAGACTACTAAACTGTTTCTTCAGTTTCTTCATTAAAAAAACAAAGCATTAAGTCTACAAATAAATTCGAATGTTTTCAGGGTTCACAAAACAAAAATGTATTAATGTACAACAAATTGTTTTTGTTGTATTTAGTAGGGGTGTAACGGATCACAAAACACACGGCTCAGATTGTGTCACGGCTTTAAGGTCACAGTTTGGATAATTTTTCAGATCAGTAACAGGTAAAAAAACAAGAAAAAAGAAGATAAAGCCTAAAATTACTTTTTTGAAGAGTTAAAAATATGTTTGAAAAAAGAAAGTACTTAAAAGCATTAACTCACACATTTTGAACTTTGAACATAAACAAACATGTATTTTCTGATTACATGTACATGTCTGGAGAGAGAAAGGAATGCTTAATATGCTATCCCACCAAATTAAACTGCAATTTTGAAATTAAACTTTCATTATTTTTGGTATTAATTGTTGTATTGAAACTAACTGTGGCAACATTTAAATATGTCAAATAAGTATTATTAACCATGGTACATGTCCAGGTGACGCACTGCCATACCCGCGTTTTTTGACCCTAACGGCTTGCCATAGCTCTCCCATGTCGGCTCTTGCCAGCTGGGTGCAGGAGCGCGACAGCGGCCGCTCCTCGCTTGAAGGTCTCTGGAACTCCGACATGGAGATGTGTACTGATGTTTTTATTCAGCTCTTCAAATTAAAGCAATCTCTCGGTATCCACGTTCTTCACGAAGAGTTTGAGAAAAGTTTTGATGGAAGCTTCTCCCACATGCAGCAACAGACTTTCTGATGACTGACAAGAATCAAATCTGACGCTTGTTAAAACTAATACAGTGTACAGTAAATTAATTTGACGCCAAATGCATTCGGCGTGGACAGACAATGGTTGTAATACAGGTACTCAGCGGCAGCGGGGGTTGCTGGTAGAAGTCGGCTCGTGCACGTTTGTTTACCTTTTATGCAGACGAAGGACGCGGAGTGGAGTCCAAAATATGACAGAAATGATAGCTAATAAACTCAATAATTAGATACAAACACTTACTCGCCCTGTGGCGACTAACTCTCTAACTTTTACTCGTCAAATAGGAGAAACTGTTCGCTAGCAAGTGTTATTTGCGGACCCTTCAAAATAAAAGTCTATCGCGATGGACTCATTCTTCTATCGAAAAAATATTCTATCGTGATATCAATAATTATCGTTTTATCGCCCAGCCCTACCTGAGAGAGGCTTCTTTAACAGAGCAGATCATTAAAACCAGATCAACTCCTCAAAGCCTTTGTCTTCCTCTACCAGCAACTCAGTAGTTGCTGGTAGAGGAAGACTACCAGCAACCAGCAAGTTCAAAATCCTCCTGTTAACCTATAAGGCTCTGAATGGTGTGGCCCCATCCTATATTAAAGATCTCTTAGTTCCTTACCAACCAATCAGAACACTTCGTTCACAAAATGCAGGACTTCTTGTAGTTCCTAGAATCTCTAAAAGTACAGTTGGAGGTAGAACCTTCAGCCATCAAGCCCCTGTTCTCTGGAATAAGCTCCCAGCTCATGTTAGAGAGGCCAGCACAGTTTCTACCTTCAAAGTTAGCCTTAAAACATTCCTCTTTGGACAGGCGTTCTGCTAGATTTTCTATCATAGTTGTTCTCCACATCAGCTCTGGGGTTCTGTTCTCTGTTCTTATTTCTTCCTCTCTCTCCTACTCTTTATTATTCATTGTATTAAGTTCTCCATGTTTTTGTTGGTGCAGTTCGATTCACATGTTGTTTTTCTCTCTCTCTCCCCTCTGGGGAGCGGGAGTGATTTCAGATCCCAGGTGGATCCCCCACGCTCCTGCTCCTGGCCGTGGACTGCACTTCTGCTTCGTCTGACTGAGGACTTCATCACCACTCGTCCCTCAGCTCTATCTGCAGCTTTGTCTGAATGATCTCTATTCAAATACGTAGTTGTAGAAGCTAATTTTCCCTTACCAGTTCTGGTATCGCCTGTTCGTCCTGGGATGGGATCTCTCCCTCAAGTGGGAATCCCTAAGGTTTCTTCGTTTTTTTCCTGATTCAGGTTTTTTTTGGGAGTTTTTCCTTACCGAGAGGGAGGGTCTAAGAGCAGGGATATCCAGTTTATTTAGTCGGTTTAGTCTTTTGTGATCTTTCTTTCATGTTTCATGACTATTTTTTGCAACTGTAAAATTACCTGCATGAAGCCCAATGAGGCAAAATTCTTTGTGATTTTGGGCTATATAAATAAAATTGAATTGAATTGAATTGAATTGATGTTATTGAAATAAAGAGGCAGATTTTGAGAACGTGGAGATTTGAGGATTAATCTGTTTATGATGTTTTTTAAGTTCACAATTTTTCACAGGAAAATATTTTATTCTAAAATTTGTTTAAATCAACACATATTTGGGTTACTGTGAGCGGGAAAGACCAAAAGTTCATTTTTTGTTTCACAGTTCTATTCAAGTTAAATGACAGCTCAACAACATTGTATATGGTGATGATGCTGCATTTTCTTTGTGCATGTGTCACAATAAAAAGAGTTAGAATATGAGAATGTGATTTTTATTTCATAAATAACATTTTGAGGCGCCTGTCACAAAATATATATATTCAAAAACATTGCAACTTTTTACAAAAGCTGCAGAAACATCAGGCACTTCAGGCCGCAACAATCATAAAAATCCTGGAGGGTCTGAATATTAGAAGTTTGCACAGTATCATAAATCAATGCCTTTTCTTTATCAAAAGATTTCTTTTGTGTTTTAAATTTCTGAATCGAGCATCGATTCAGAAATCGAATCGGCACCCCAATAATCAGAATCAAATCGTGAGTTGTAAGATTTACATCCCTACTTGTCACATTGTTTCCTGTCGGCCAAGGCTTCAGTGATTTGTTTACCATGGATCACATCGACAAAATGTGTAGCTTTGATGAAATAAAAAACCTAAGTCAAACGCTTGGAAAACTACTGTGAATTCTGTGAACAATTTCCAACAACAATAAACAGAAAGTGCAAAAAGGGGAGTTTTAAACAGAAACATAGAAGAACCAAACGGCACTACAGCAGAAGAAACAATATGGTTAACAGTAAATATCAAACCAGCCGGACCGAGAGACATACCATTATAAAGAATCTCAATAATTGAGCAAATAAACTCTATCAAAACTCTGACATATTGTCGAGACTTCAGTCTGACAAAGAATGGGAATATCTGAAACTGAGCAAATCTAAAGTGTTGAACAGAAGCACTGATACTTTTTCGTAATGACTGGAATCATTCAAAGTTAATAAAATATAGCATTGAACTACATTTTATACCAGATTTCAACACTTAAAATAAGTAAATATCCACTTCTTAAAGGCACTCCCTCCATTTGCTGCATTATCTGTTTAGAACCAACAACAAAAACTAAAATAAAAGCTTTCAAAGTCATTGTAACAAACTAACTTATTGAAAAATGCTCATTAGTTGCCACCTTAATGGTGACTAACAGTGTATTTTAGCGATTCTTTTTGCTCTTGTTTATTGTTACGAGTGGTTATTAATAACTCTGAGTCCATGTGAAGAAAAGGGCGACTCAAAACATGTAGAGCAACAAATGAAGCAGCAGGGCCACTAAACCCTCATTTGT
This sequence comes from Oryzias javanicus, assembly GCA_003999625.1. NCBI lineage: Eukaryota > Metazoa > Chordata > Actinopteri > Beloniformes > Adrianichthyidae > Oryzias > Oryzias javanicus. The sequence continues at coordinate 17,986,520 of CM012455.1, read as the reverse complement.
GTTAATCAAACTTCTCTAAATTGTTTGTGTAATGAAATTACAGCTGCCAGGGAGGCCTGGGGGACATCAATTAAGCAGATAAGCAAATGAAAACAAATTGCTTTTTATCATATGTGCGGCCGCCTGCTTGTGTGTCCAGTAAACACAGGAAAAACAGGAAAAAGATTTTGCTCAGTGATTCAAAAACCCATAAATCGCACTGACAGCCACTGAATGCAGCCCCTGTTTATAGAGCTGTGGGAAAAAAGGAGTTACTTCCTTTACAAGGCTAAATATACTGTAAAACACTTTAACATCAATAGCCAACATGATGTCCATTAATAGTTTATTGTATGAGCATTAATAGTTGATATTAATTGATTTTATTCCATGTACATTAATCAGATTTCCTGTGTTTTAAGTTTAAAATCTAGCACATTATTAATGTTGGCTATAATTTTATAGCTACATTACATGGAATAAGTCCTGTAAGCACTTTTTTTTACTGTGAATGTTTTTTTTTCTATTAAATTTACTCTTCACTTTATAATCTTCATAATCTATAGATGTAAAGCTGCGTACACATTGAATGCGATTTACATATAGGCGGCGCCTAGTTTCAAAGTTAAGACAATGTAAAGAATTAATCAGAGGATGCGATTAGGGCATCAGGTCCGGCGCGTCGGTCTGGTTGCGACCCGATTTGGACATTGCGATACATCGATAGTTATATAATTTGAACTCTGGCAATGAAGACACATTGTATCATCCAATCAGGGATTCAGCTTTGGCCTATGACCTGTTGATGATGTGATGTAATGTACTGTAGGACCGTCAATGCTTCCATTTAACAATGAGGTTAAAAACTTCAGGCGGCATTTCCTACCACAGTTATCTGGAGTTTAAAGAGGAATACACTGGACACATTTTTGGACAACCGTTGAGCAGTAAATTGAGGCGTTTGACAAAAAATTTGTGATGCACAAATCGCATTCAGTGTAAACAAACCATTAGAAAAATAAAGCTAAATGCTGCTCGTTTTTCTCCAATTTCTCTAGTGGTTCAGCTTTAATTATGAATATCTTTGTAAAAATAACTGTGTTAACCTTGTTGTAATAAAAAAAAAACTGTCCAAAGGGCTCAGACAAACATAACTAGTCAAAAATTAAAGTAATTTGTATACTTTACCAAACATTCTCCAGTCTTTCTTCCATCATCTTTCAGTGGATTTAATCAAATCCATATTGTCTTTTCAACCCCTCCCCACAGAGTTGCATGGTGCTATAATGATTTGAAAACTGAGGCATTCTCAAGCATTGTGACGGAGCACCAACGAATCTGCTCAGCCTTTGTTTCATCCATGTTAACAAGGGAACAGAAGCTCCAAATCTGTACAATACATTATTATAACCTTTTTTATTACAATCAAGAAGCATGCTGGATGGAAAATCTTCTGACAGATATCTGTTATCCAGATACTCCTCGGCCACTTAAAAAGCCAGGAAATGTCCTTTTTCCCCTAAGGGGCAGTGGATAGTCAATAGGCTCCTAGAATGTCACGAATGAGGAAAACTGCCATCCAGCTTAACATTAAATAAAAGAGACAAGTCCAATATGTGCAAAGGTTGGAGCTTTGCTGGATGTGTGAGCATCACAGGCGAGGGCCACAATGAGGGAAGACAGCGAAGTTAATGGATGAGATCAGGGCTTCCTGGTGAATAATGCAGCCTGGCTAATTGGCTGGATTAATAATGGATGGGAGTCTGTTTGGGGAGACAGAGGTTGGAGCGGCAGTGGATAAGGAGCAACTACAATGTTATTAGAGAGGACTTTGACTGCTGTATCTTGCACATCGGTCTATGTTGGTGGCTAAATAACTAGCGTCCTCCTCCTCCTATTGATGCTTCGACAGTAAGGGAGGATGTGACCACGTAGGACGACAGGGTAAACAATCGTCCCGACAAGATAATTACATAATGAGCCACTGCCCCGCAACATTTTTGACAGATAAAATGAGTTGAACTCCTGTCCAGTCCTACAGGCTTCAAAATGATGCTCTATCCCTTGTGTAAACTGACCTTGAACCAGCCAGCTGACAAATTAAAAATGTCAAAAAATTAACAAAAATATAAAACAGAAGCATTATTTATACAAATGCTCACACAACACTGCTCAGCTAGAATTTCCTGATTGGAACAAGTGAGAAAACGACACAAAAACTCACAGGACACTAGTGAAAGGAATAAAATACTAGCAATATAAGGGGGTAAGAGAAATAGATTTCACTGTAAACTTGATTTATATGCCACGTTCAAGGTATCCCATTTCCAGAGGGGTGCATTAAACCGACCCATAAAGAAGTCCTGTCTTTCCATCTCTGGGTCAACACCTTCAATTCCCCGCTGTGATCGCTCAGGAAACCCAAGAATCACTAACTCAGGAATTCTTCAAAGGATTTCTGACAATCAAGAAGCATTCGATGCCGTGGACATAAAAAAGAAGAATTACTCAAACTGAAAAGTATACACCTGCTGTATGTTTGATGAAGGTCAGTCCGGGAAGGCACAACATGGTGCTATGAATTTGAGAAAGGTCTTTCAGATATTCTTTAAGCTTTTAGGACCTGAACAACTGGCTTAATAGTGAAATGTATGCATCCAACACATTGTTTTACCATTTTGGTCCAGTATTTTAAACAACTACAGTTCATTAAAAACACTGTAATATAGCTTAGTTCATCCCTTTGATTCACATGCAACAATTTTATCTTTTATTTTTGGAAATATATTGAAACTTTTTAACAATCTACATCAAATTTGGTATGATACGATTTCACTGAACTGGTGTTTCACTAATACAGAAATTCAGGTCTTGGCATATGTCTTCTATTCCCTCCATGTAAGTCCCATTGGGAGACAATCAATAGCATAGCATGTTGAAACGTATTAGCAAAATTTGTGAGATTCTGACGTTATCTTAAGTTCATGTGACTCAGATTCAAATATGACTTTTTTATACATAAAATGTACTAATATTTCAGCACCACAGAAGAATAAACTCAACATCTGTCTTTAGGGCAGCAGCACACAGTCCTGCATCTGAGACATTATGCAATCATAATGGTACGCATCTTTTGTGGTTCCACTGACTATAATAAGTAGTATCCACTGCTAACTACATTAAATGAAGCAATTCTGCCTGGTATATTCAGATCAAAGTAGGGTTAAGAGCATTTAAAGCAATAAAAAACTGTTCACAAAAGAAAATGTGCCTCAATGTTGATGATGAATATAAAATCTATTTAAAACAACACAAGTTTGGTAAGCAGAAGCAACTGAGGCAAGGATGGCTGGGAAAAAACAGATTAGTAGATCAAGAGAATCCAGATAGTTGAGAATCTCCCTCTTCTTATTTAAGGGGGCTTTAATTTGTACACTTTAGCCTTGTTTCCACTGAGCGGTACGGTCCGGTATTTTGTGCATCTCCATTGTGAAATGGACCCATTAAACAGTACTGAACCATCATTCTTGAGGGGCCCCAACCGTTGTAGGGCCATAGAAAATATGAAACGAGAAAAGGGAGGCGTAGCCACTGTAACCACTTGTTGATTGGCAGAAAGTGATGACAACATTAGAAAGCACCAACATAGCATTAAGCTAATGTCTCCAACGTTTTCCTCTTTCCAACAACATTAAATTTCTGTTATACACAATGTGCAAAAAGTAAAGCAACAAAACAAAAAAAAAGAAGGTAATATTGTTGCTTTTCTAGTTGTCGCATTACAATGACACAGTGAAACGCTAGCGGTCCGCTAGCAGAAAACGAACCATTCAGTGGAAGCGAGGCTTAACTGAGTGGAAATGCCCGCCAAAAATTACTCAACAATACAGTACCACTCCTTACTGGACCGGATTGTACCGGATCGCTCAGTAGAAACAAGTCTTTTATGACTTGTGTCAACTGATATTCAGCTTTGGCATGTCTTTTAGCACACCTCATATCTCAAACTATCTTTGTTTCTCCAAAAAAATCCTAAAAGTCGGACAAAGCAGCAAAACTTAACTGAAACAAGGAAAAAAGTCTATGAACTTCTTTTAAAATCTGAATAAAAAAATTCAAAATAAAGGAATTGCTTGTTGAAAATCCTTTTTAATTGTTATTTTAACTAAACTGCGACGGTGGCTCAGGTGGTAGAGCAGGTCGTCCAATGATCGAAGGATAGGCGGTTCGATTCTCGCTCCCGCCAGCCAAAATGTCGTTGTGTCCTTGGGCAAGGCACTTAACCCTACTTGCCTCCAGTGTGGCTCCACTGGTGTGTGAATGTGTATGAATGTCCCGGTGTGGTCAGAGGGGCCGTAGGCGCGAACTGGCAGCCACGCCTCTGTCAGCCTGCCCCAGGGCAGCTGTGGCTACAGTAGTAGCTTACCATCACCAAGTATGAATGAGGTGTGAATGAATAATGGGTATTCATTGTAAGCGCTTTGAGTGTCTGGAAAAAGCGCAGATAAATCTAATCCTTTATTATTAAACTGACAATCTGCAGTGGATATATATTTGTTCCACACTATCCTTCCTCCTTTACTCAGCTCTAATTTTTCCACTTTGGTTCACCAAATTTTCAACCCTTTTATTGACTTAAAAACACTTCAAAGAGAAGCAGAAAGTAGAGGATGCTCCAACTCATTATGGCTTCTTGCTGTCTACAGTAGTCATATCTAGTTACAGTAAAAGTTACTAGTGTTGGGGCTAAGATTGACTGAATTATGGTGTGGCTTTTCTGCACTCCCCTGTGGGCACATCAATCACAGGTCTCCACGCCGCACAGGCCCTTTATCACTCTCTTCCATCTTTATGTAAAAAGATGCTGGTTGGGCTGTTGCACACCATCTATCAATAAACAAGTCTGGGGTCTGGGCAAACTCATTTTCTAACACCTTCCTCTCTTTAATCAAGCTGCCACACATATGTAGGTAGTTAGCAAGAGCAGTTTCTCAAACCATTGTTTGAGAAGAAAAAGGCAGATTTGAACAAGTTCTACTTGACATGAGATGAACTAATACCAACCCTGTTCTTGTAATAAATTTGATTTCATCATCTGTAGAGTAAAGCCCTACTATCCAGCTCAATGAATGGTTCCTTTGTGACATGCAACCATTCAAAGGTGAAACACAATAGACTTGATGTAAGGCGTTTGTTTGAACAGCTGGAATTCTCCTTATAAAACCCAGGTAGCTTTTCGATAGCGCACATGCGCTAGATCAACAGCACTTCTCCATGAGAGAAAAAGCTCCTGCGGCAGATTAAATGCCACTCTGTCATTCAACCTCCATTCACCAGCTCCATTATTAGCTATTTTAAAAATTGCGCTGGATTTCTGGTCACGGTCTATAGTCCTGCCAAACCCTAATCTTCCGCATGTTTTATTTCACTCATCACCACCACGCAACTCTTTGTTCACCATCTCGCTGAAGTGTACAGAATACACTGGATATGAAAGTGTTGAAAGCTTGAATATGACATCTAAAGGAAAGGATGTTGGTCCATTTTAGTCTTTGCCAAAGACATGCCAATCCTTGAAATGGACTGAGAGAGCCACACACGCATGGGGCTTTAGGCTTTGCTGCAGTGTAACTCAATGTTTTGCATGGAAACAGAGGTTGGGCAGACAAACTGAGGTTGTGCCTGAGGTGCCGTCTGCCAAAGCTGCTGCCCATGTCTGCCGGTGGACTCTGCCAAGGCAACTGGCACAGCCCACACCCCCAGCGGAACAGGACAAAAAGAATTGTTTGTTGCCCTGCTATCACCACGAGGGCAGCTGCAGATAAGTGCACATCACACATGTGCGTCCGTGCCTTTAAGCGCAGACATAGAGAGGAAAAACAATTCCACAGCTACCAATAAGCACGTGAAAGACTCTTGAAACGGCTTTCCTGCTGAGTGAACAAATGTAAAAGACTGGATAAATGAACTTCCTTAAGTAGCAAACGCTTTAACTGGTTTTCAATTTACATAAAGTATCCGACTAAGTCAGAAAAAAAATATACGTACAGCGAAAAGTGCTCTAAAGGAAATTGTTCTACAATGTTTTTGAAAGGAAAATGGAAGACCCAGGAGAAGAGAGCTTCCTCCTTTTTATTGGTTCCCAGGCTTTCGACTGTTTCTGTCTTTGAGAGCGTCTCTGATGGAAAATATGGAGGAGATCCCTGTCCTGTGATAAAGCTGCAGCCTCAGATACAGGAAAGAGAGATCCATCATACTGAGACGTTGGTTTACTGCGCCAATCCGCTTTACTGAGGGCCATACATGTTCCATCAGTGAGTCGTTGAGCCAATTCCCCCTGTGAAGAAATAACATGCTAAAGCTCCTGGCAAAGCTTCTAAAAGGCTAGACGTGCATGAACTTTAAGGATTGTCTTGTGGTTTGACTGCTTTTCTATGAGGACCCAAAGATTGACTCATCACTATAACGCAAAGGCTATAGGTTGTCTTTGTTCTTGGATGGATAACATTTAACCTAATGACCTTTAAAAACCTTGGAGACAAAAATACAATAGCGAAAATCATTAAACATTTGTTTTTCTTCCATTTCATCCTCTACGTTCGTGTAGTGTCTGAAGGAAAAACAGCAACTGTGATGTTAAAAAACATTATCTGATGAGTAGAGTTCAGGGACAATAAATGAAACTGACATTTGTGAGGTTCTTCGCTTTAGGAAGTATGAAATTATTAAAGATCTTTGGGTACAGTATGTTGACTGAAAATAGATCACTGAGCTTCAGATGTAACATGGATCCTTTAAAAGGTCACCTTCAGAAACAATCCATTGTTTGCTCTGCGGCAAGCATTGCAGAGTCGTATGTTTTTGTGCAGTCGAGCTCCATAAAACGTGATCTAGAGTGCCCATTTTGAAATAAAAAACCTAAAATAAACACCTCGCATCGTAAGGTTTGGAAGCTTGTAAAACGCCCAACAGCTGCTAAGCTGACTGGCGAGGGGATGTAAGAGGTCAGACAGGTTGCTGACTTGTGTACACATAACCCTGAAAGTAAACCAACAACTGAATCCTAGAAACAATGTAAGTTGATCCTATTGTTACAGTACCATATGTTGGCATGGCGACTCTGAGGGTGGTAGGTTTTGTAGAAAACCCCGTGACGACCCCTTGTGACTGTGATCAATCACATTCCCTTTCTGCACACGCTCATCGAGGCTCCAGAAGGTGCTGATCCCTGACACCTGAAATATTTGCATCAAAGCAACCCTTCCAGCGTCTGTCTTTGTTTGAGGACAACAAACAGTCTTTATTTGTGATGTGCCAGGTGAATACTTCAGGTGTAAAATCCAGGTGCTGTCTGTAGAGCGCCCCTGCACCTGCTGCCTGTCTTCACCCACACATTGGAGGGCAGATTCCCAGGATGCCTTAGGGCAGCTGCTGACAGGCACTACTTTGGATACTTCCCTTGCTTCTATCCATCTCCCCCTTCATAGCGGGCCTCCACGGGTCAGCTGCCAAGATGGTGGCGGCGATGGCGAAGGTCAAGGAGTTGGCAACAAGAGTATGGAGGCGGGGTGGAGGGTCTGTCTTATGGGTTGCATTTTAGCGGGGGGTGAAGCATCCCGGCTGGACAGTTATACCCGACAATAATCACTTTCACAATCTAAAGGCAGCCCAGAGCTCATGCTCAGCAAGTCTCTGATGATCACGTTTCATCATACGTGTGTGTGTGCGCCCCCTTTGCCCCCCCACCAGGAAAGCTCCACCCACCCCATCCACCTGCTTTAGACAACCCTTCCTCTGTGTGACCATTGCTCAGCTCTAAAAAAATATGAGCTCAACATCCAAATCTGTATTTTTCTTTTTTATCAGCAAGTTTTTTTCTCTTCAGATGCAGCAGACAAGTTGCTCATTTAAACCCCACAGCCCTTAAAATAAACATTCAGTCATCACAGATGGCTTAAATTTGGCAAAAAGTAAGCTAAAACATGGTACTTTAATAAAAAGTTTCTCTCAGGTAGATGCAGTGAAACATCTCCCAATAGAATTTCCGCTTACACCAAAATCAACTGTGTCAGACTACATGATAAAATGACCATCCTAAGTTGTTTCTAGGGAGCCTAAAGACTATTTTATTATTGCGAAGCAATTTCTGGTATCAAAACAAGATAAATCAAACATGGAATCAATTACGGGAAATGGGGGAAGCGTGTTTCCTAAATATTGACCGAGCCTTGGAGATTTTGCCAACAACTGTTGCCTTTTAAAAACTATATAGACACATTTGTACATGTAAAATATGAGATGTAAAGTGCGACAAACATGTAGGATGTTTAACAAGATTTGAGGAAAAAAATGTTTATTTTTTTTAAATTCAGGTTAAGACTCCATGAATATGAATGAATACACAAGGAAGCCTCTGTTAGGCCTGTTATTCCAGCTGCTGAGATTTTACCTCAACACCTCAAAACAGCCACTCGTTATTTTATTTCCAGAAATTTTCAAGGTGTTTATGACCAGCTTGATTTAAAAAAAAAAAAAAAAACTGTATTTACATGTGCTTTAACATACAACTTTACTTTGCTCAAAATCTATGCTAAATTAAATCAAATTGGGAGTTGTGCAATTCTTTCCAAACTCTCGGCCTTCAAACTTTTCCAAAGTCGCAGGGGAAACATCCAGCAGCTGCAAACAAGACCAGACTTTTAAACTCTGCCACCCAATAAATTAAGTCAGTTTTGCGAGAAACTTGCCGTTCTCTTAATTTACCATCGGCACCTGACAAATTTTACTGTATTCCTTCATATATTTAAAGCTGACTCAACAAACTTGTGTCTAACTCCAGGGAAACTAAAATGCTAATCCCTACAAAATAAGTTTAATCAATGAATTTTAAATACTAACTACACATTCATCAATAAGTCTCACATTTACATTGATGCTGTGAATTATTCTTTCTTTTTTTCTGTGTTTCTTCACACCTCAAGCTATCTGACCACAGCGGGGGGACGGGGAACAGGATCACTGTACAAACACGAGCAGTCTCAACATGATACCTTCATTTATGATCGAAACCCCCGTTTTTATCATCGCTGTGGAATCTCTATGAAATTTTACATCTTTCACAAACCCGCCAGCCCATAATTCAATATGATTCCTCGAGTTTTTCTAGCTAAGCCTATTGTTTTTCTATGCTCTAAGTCAGGAAGTGAGGCATTTGTGTTAATGGTAAGCTTAGTGTTTTCATCCCTGACCTCTACAATTTACAAGATTAAGAGTCCTTGAGCGAGAAAGTGGTTTTCACAAGATCTGTGTAAGTGACTTATCATAAAAAAATTTAAAAAAACTAATATGAATAGGAGATATTAGTTAAATTTTATTTTAATTTCATCTTAATAATATTATGTAAAGATTGGATCAGTTATTGTAAAAAAAAAAAAAAACAAGTCATTCTTGCAGCACTAAATCTATTAACGTCTTGGACAAATCTGTGTTTGGTCACACATGTTTGGAAGAATAATTAACACACTCAAGGATCAGGTGAGACCTAATCCAACCGGTCTTTGGGTGTTTGGGTCTAGACGGCTGAAAGCTTGGGTGTTCGGTAACTTAAGTAGAACAAAAACCACAATAATGAGTACTCTGTCGCACAGGACTCCGCTATACTTCACAGCGCTTACGCTTGACCTCCTTGTTCCCTCTGAGTGTCCATTTCCATGACAAAAACAAAACAGGTTGTACGTGGTAAGACAGAATCGAGTGGTGTAATGTAACACTGACTTCGTGTGGGTTTCCTATGTAATTAGGGGACAGGGATTTAACAAAAGAAGGGAAATGTTCCATTATTATTTCTGTTTTTGTACAACTAAATTACAATCTAAAAACATTGAAAAATGTCTGGTTTTTTGCATTAGAGAACAACTGACTTAAAGGCAAATTATTTTTAAAGAAATTAAAAAGAACAAATAAATAAGTCATAAAAGCCAAGAACACAATGAAAACCCCTCTCAAATTCAAGGTTACCAGATTAAAAATTTGAGAACACTAAAAATCAGTCCAATATTACTTTAGTTAAATAAAATATTTTGGAAAAAAATAGTTATCTGACTATTTTAGAAAAAAATAATGGAAGATAAAAAGATGGAAAAAACACAAATAGAGTAACAAATGTTTCTGAAAGTAACTTCAAAAACTTTAGTTAAAACTTAATTTAATACAGATAAACCACATGGACAAAATTGAACACTTTCTTTGCAAAATTGTATCCCAGCTTTTAAAAGAAGTTTATAGCAAAAGGATTAAAACAAAAACGTTTTTAAAAAATGTAAAAATCCTACATTCTGCAGCTCAAGGGCACAGATATTGATCGCTATCATCAATAGTCGGTAGTGCATTAGAGACTGATTTCCTGGTTTTGTCCAAAAAAAAGCAAAAACGCTCCCGTGCCTCCCCACTTCAAATGAACTCAACTCCATCAAATCCACGGAGGAGGCACAAAAGCTATCAGCTGGAGGACTCTTAGATGTCGTTGAAGAGCTGGCAACTCCCGCAGAGTGGGCCGTTCCGTTTTTAACAGTAATTTATCCCTCCTTTAAACTCGAGGGTCTTTCTGTTTAAAATGAGCAGCGCCAAAGCCAAGCGGCACTTGGGTCTAGCAGCGGTGCTGCAATCCAAATTCCAGAGAATCTTGGCAACTCCCCTGGATAGATGGGACCCTCATGGATATAAAACCCCACAATGGATGAATAGGTAAACAGAAGGGTGTGAAAGAGTGATGGCAAAAAGAGAATGTTCACCCAAAGAGGCACAAAGAGGGCGGTGTGTGAGTGGGAGATGGGAGAAAAAAAACCAAGACTTTGAGAGGGGGAGGCAAAGATCCTGAAGGGAGTTGTCGCTGAGTTGAGAGTAAAAGTTTTGTCTCCCAAGCTCTTAGAGGTTGATGTTTGTAGTAGTTAACTCAATCAAAAGGAGAGTTATGCCTCCCGAGACACTCAGGTAACCTTTCATTATGGCTCTAATTCTTTTTAATAACAGAGCTGCGATGTGGGCAATGCCCCATTAGACAGAGCCACTGAGAAGAAACGCCATTATTCCCCACAGGCCTGTTGAAATGTGAACACACAACACTCACTCAAGTCGCCCTCACACAGACAGATGAAATTAATCATGACCAGAACTCCAGCGAAGACAAATTGCATCATTTTTCTCTGGAAAAATGAGTCATTATGGTAAATATGTAATTACAAATGTTTCTGAAAAGTTCTTTGAATAATTAAACATGTTGTTAACGTATTCTTGACACTACAAACAGTAAAAGAGTTACTTTTTGTCTCACTTTTGTGTAGTTTTAATTTTTAATAATGTTTAGAAACTTTTTTTATTAAGTCAGTCAAATTTAAAGGAAATAATAACTTTTGTTTAAGTTTATAGACTTTTTGAAGCCTTACATGTTTTTAAAAAATTAAAAATAAAGCATACATTTATGTCACCATACAAAGTTCTTTTTTTATTTTAAAAACCTCGAAATACGAATCAAATTGTAAAAGTACACAATAACATTTTTTTTTCTAATTTTTACATTGTACATTTAAAACCATTTCATTTGAGTTAAAATAAACCGACTGATAGCATCAAATGAAAGCAAAACTAATGTAGCTTTAATAAATCAACAGGCTGTCCACATTGCTTATAGTGTAGCAGCAATTAGGCTACTTCAGAAAGCTGAGATGTTAAATAAAGATATGTAGGTTTGCCCAGACAAGCCCTTATCAGTGATGTATAGGAGACTAAAAAAAGTTGGAAAAACACAATCTATCATCGTGGCAATTTAATGACTAAAATAATATATAGAGGAAATTTTAAATGTGATTTTTTTTTTTTTTTTTTAATATCCTGTTTCTTTTAAATGGAACTCGAAGCACAAGTTAAAATAAAGGCTTACAGTATTTTTGTGTCTTTGCCTCTGCTAGATTTTAAATAAAGATTATTCAAATATTCACCTGTACCACTCCAGTCCGTTTGTATAGTGGCGGTCGAAGAAGTGCGGTTCTGCTCCCACGGCTCTGACGTCGGGATGAACCCGGAGAAACTCCAGCAGAGCCCGGGTCCCTCCTTTCTTCACCCCGATGATTAGAGCCCGGGGCAGCTTCTTGCTCCCCTCCCCGAGCGGACTGACTTTACCTGCGAATCTAGGTGACACTTTCCTGGCGGCTACCAAATCCGGAGGAGGCAGCTGGAGGGACTCCTCTGCTAGCTCCGGACCCGTCCTCGCGCTCTCCTCCGCCGGAGCCCCTGAAGTGCGCCGGTCGGCCCCGTAGCTCATCATTTCAGACCCAGCGGTCCATTTGTACAGGAGCCGCTTGGTCCTGTCGGCGGAGGCTTTCACCGGTGAGGGTAAGGTGCCACGGTCGGTGAGGATGTGCAGGAGGATGAAGGGGGCGAGGAGGGAGCCAAGCATGACTGCCGCTTTCCTTGAGGTGCTTCGGGACGGGGGGTCCAGTTTGTGGATGCGGCTAAAAGCCATACCGGTCCCTGGGTGGTCGCTGGAGAAGCCACAGCCATGCTAGGCGCACATCACTAAGTCTTCTTGCCATGAAAAAAAAAAAAAACCTCAAAAATGAGTCTGCAAACACATTTTTCTGGGAAATATAACTCCCGCAGAAAATTCAAATGATGTTTCAGTGAAAATAAATGGTAAAAGTTGCAGTTTCGGGGTTGCTTTTCTCAGATAACAGTCTCTGCCTCCTCTCACTGAAAGTGGGATGCCACCAGCCCTCATACACGTGTATAGAGTTGTAAACTTGTCCAGTTATTTGACAGACACTCTTCTCCACCGATCAGATTCAAAGGACAGGAAAGCAGGAACCAATGAAGTACAAGGTGGGTGGGAACACTGATCAGACAGTAAAATGAAAACTAGAAGTAAATATAAAGCATATATGACATGAATAAGTAAAAAGTTAGATCATAGCTATATATTTTTTTAAATCGTGTATAATCGTATATACCCTCGTATATTTAATGTTTAATTTTTAGCACATTTTATGTCCATATTACTAAAAAAAAAAACATATTAACCCTGTAAAGCCACTATATTAAAAAAAATAATAAAACAAATAATCTTCTAGAATTTAGACGTTTTTAAACACTGATGAAATCCCCCCAAAAAATATATGAGATACAGATAGTATCAATTATGAAACGTTGGGTAATTTAGTAGATTTTTGCCATTATTTGCTAAGAAGCACAAATTTTTGACATAAGCATTCAGGAAAAAAGCTAATTTGGTGCACACGTTTTAGCAAGGTGTATGTGTGTTATAAAGAAATACTTACCAACAAATGTTGCATTATTTCAATACAAGTTATTAAAAATGAATAACAATAGATGAGTTGTTATCACTGTAAAGTTTTTAGAAATTAGCTAAACTTTTGAGATTTCATGGAAGCAGCCATTTTGAAAGGACCAAGAAAAGCCGTTTTACTGCCTCTAGTGGAATGATAATCCACTACAAGGCAGAAATCATGGATCAAGTTACACAGGATGGGTTTAAGGAAGTTGGGATCATCCTAATGAGATAGAAATCTTAGAAATGTGTGTATCAAATATGGTACAAATGGTTTTAATGGGTTAAAGTAATTACAAAAGCACCAAATATGCCTTTTGTAGAATCCTAGCTGCTAAAAAGTCCAGAAAACACTTAAAATTCTTTTCTAAAATCCAACAGGTCAAACGTGGCTAAAGTCGGGCCACCAAAGAAGACGGCTTCCGCAATGAGATGCTGTTTATGACACGCAGAAGAACAAAAAGGATAAATAATGACAACGGGACACATTATTTCTTTACAAGTGGACAAGAACAGAGCCAAATGTTTCACATCTGCTTCTGTCTTTTGAGTATTAGCATGAGAATGTGCAGGCAGTGTTTCAATACTGCGGCATACTGCTGCAAGAGAAACGGACCGAGGCCTCAACATTGGGCTGCCCTGCCTGTGCCAGATGTCCCCCGGGTTGTCAGGACAATGCAGGGGGGATGTCCCGCATTTAACAAATCACACCCCGTGTCTTTTCTTCATGTCAGTGAGAGCAGAGATATTCAGCCCCGTCAATCCACCCATGATGACACTCCGCGTTCCCCCGCATGGTAATGGCCTCACATCCCCACTTGTACTCACTGAAACATGTACTAAAGGGTCAACTAGGGATGGGCAATACAGAATTTTTTAATATCACGATACAGTTTTTTTATAACATGCCATAACTATATATATATTTAGATATAAACCAAATTTGAACGTTCTTAAGTGAAACGTGTAATCATCATTGAAAGTTTTTTAGATTTAAATATTTATTTGCTATCAATCTTTAAACATAACAGATGCACTCAAGGAACATGGTGCAACTGTTTCTTTTTTAAGAAAACTAAGAAATGGCATCTATATAAAATAAGCTAAACTGAAGATTAAAGCTATATCTAAAGTTTCACAAAAGAACATAAACACAGCAGAACATTTAACTGCTTGATCAGTTCCATTTGAAAAAAAAGATTAATTATACAAACAAATACAAATGTTTTACAGAACAAACCTCAAATGTAAAAACATTTTTTGTCAACATTCTGTGAATATGCTTGCAACTGGCGAGTGTTAATTTCAAACCCTTCAAAATAAAAGTCTAGAAAATATTCATTTTTCTATTGGTAAATAGTTCTATCGTGATGAAAGTTGTTACTGTTTTATTGCCTGGCCCTAGGTTCAACATGCTATTTCCATCAAAAAAATGCAACACATTTTTAAATCCTTTTAATTTGTTGCCCGGAATATAAAAAATGTCAAAATATGAGCTCAAGGTGGTCAGACATGATAAATAAAAGTGTGTGGAATGTGAAAAGCTCATTGGAACAAACAACTGTATATATTTGGTGTATGAATTGTTTACAATTGTATATAATTGTTATTCTTGGATGCAGCAGATAGAGGAAGAATGCAAATTGTCATCTGTTTGGAAAAATTATTTTTAAATTCAAACAATCTACTAAAAAGCTCAACAACTGGCGTATCTTATCGCATTTTATTTTGAAAAAATTAAGGATTTAGTGATTATCCTTTAAAACTGGATCTTTTTTCAATCCACTTAGCTATGCTGTCTTAGATTACTCTTGTTCATTCATCAAAGTGGCATTTTAATGTTGCACTTCTGCTGCTTTTGTGTTTTAATGTGGGGTTTAACACGAAAGCAGCCGATCACATGTGAAACAATCAAAAGATTGGAAAGAATTTGAAAAATACCAAATATATTAATATGAAACAGAAAAAAAATTTCTCTGAAATTGTGCATGAAATGTAAATTCCCACGTGAACCTTACAAGTGGGCACTCTCAAAACACTGTTAGGAACTATTCTTAGTTCCATCGTGATGCCGTTAAAGGTCACTTAAAAATAAAAGCTCAAGAACGGAAAACTAAATTGGCTTGCCCCAATTAGGTCTGAATAGTTTTTGGAGAAAAAAAAAATTAAAAATCAATCTCTGATAAAAGCTTTTGATTAGTTTAATACCAGCAGTTGTCATTAGCGAGGTCTAAGAAGGGGCTCCAACACTGCAGCTAGTCTGCACATTGTTTGTGCAGTGACACACTTCCCCTAGCAAAAACGAAATGTATTTAGTGTGTAATTACACACCCAGACATGGGTTCCTTCAAAAAATGTGCAGGCAGTCTGAAGGGCATGTAAAAACGTAATTCAGCTTTCATCTTCACCGTTTATCCAAATTGCTGCACTATGGTTACACTGACGCAGCCAGTGTGGAATCTTGGACAAGGAGTTGGGGTTTTAGGTTTAAAAGGAACACAAACACAAACTGTTTATCATCCGTAGACAATATTCTTCCAATTTTTGCATAAAGTGCAAGCTTCTCCAGGAATGCCATGGGAAAAGGGAGCATGCTCCTTGGCAAAGCCAAATACGGAGCGGCGGATTTATCTCTCATTTCAAAGAAAAACCATCCCTGAAGTTGAACATTCGTTTTCTCTCTGATGCACCATCAATAGTGAGAATATGCAGAAAATGTTTCCATTGCCTCGATGGCCAAAGTTTGACTGTGTCTGAGCCGTGCACATAATCTCCAGACAGGTTTATGAACTGAGGTTTGGGAAGCGTCAGTCGGGAAGAGACATCTTTACTGCTGATATTATGGTTTGACATTTCTCCACCTGAAACACAAGATGATAACATTCCACAGTTTATACAATATTTATTTTTCTTTGCAAGCTAAAATTAGCTACAGACAGTGGATGAGCTGCATAAAATGATGCATTTAATCAAAAGTGTGATGTTGTTTTGGACCCTTTCTGAATTTCTACATAAACACTGACTTTTTTTAGTTAAATTTAAAAAATAATTACTTAAATAGGAGCCCATTTTCCAGCCAATCCTAGAAAACGATTTTTGTTTATTGCGGCTTGGTTCATTATAATAAGATGATATTTTAATATAACTGCTTTATTAAAAAAAAAACTTTTTCCTTGTGCTGCTGCACACACCTTTTGGTGAACTAATGTGCAGTATCCCAGTATTAAACTAAACAAGGAAGATTTTCTTTTCCTTTCTTTGTCTACTTCAAGAGGAAACATACATGCTCTATATACACAGCTGTTCTCCATTCATCGAGGTTGGATCTATTGGCAGACTGAGCAGGAAGAGCTTCTATTGAGCACAGAAACCCAAATAAATGTAGCTTTTAATCAGATTAAAGCTCATCTGAGGTGGGCTTGTTCTCAGAAAACAGTCTGTAAATTACTGGAGACTCACAGTACAATTCCGAAGCTTTTAGATGATCAAAAAAGAAGGAGCATACAAGTGAAATAATCCTTTAATTAAACTCTATAGAATACCATCAGTGATTTTATGATGTGAAAAATGAACCAGTCAGAGTTCCTGCTTATGGACGTCAGGCCACATTTGTGCCACATTTGTGCCACATTCCTTCCAGCGAGAGGCAGCAGGATGCAACTGATTGTTTGGGAGGAGAGCAGAGCTGGAAGGGAAGGAGGTGCTCTGGGATGTCAGGCTGTGGGTTCATCTCTGCAGGCCTGACAGCTAGTTTAAAGACGAGCAGGTGTGGGTGCAAGAGGGTTAATTGCACATACGGGTGGTCATGTGTGGAATAACTGTCCAAATTAATCTCAAATTCTCTGGTCAATTGCCTATTCGTTACATAGTTTGGTGTTAAGTTTAAAACACAGTTTTTACAAACTCCTCAAGGGAATTTCAATCATAAATTTTAGTCTGGTTGGCTGTGTTCATTGATAGATTAAGGACATTCAAAGATTGGTTGATCAAGTTTTTATATTTGAAGGAAAAGTTATACATTTACTAAAAAGATTGGGATCAGCTTTGTATAGATTATTGCTCTAACTTTATTTTCCACACCACAGGGTGCATCATATTACAAGATGCATCTTCAATATTTGGTCTTTTTTTTAACCAATGTCATGTCACGCTTGTTCTTTTTCTTTTGCTCTCTCTTTTCTTTTGCTCTACCTCGGCACTGGAGTTGCGACGTCGACCCCCACGTGGTTACAGATCTTTAGCCAGGTGAAACGGTCATTGGTCACCTGCAAGATGTCATCGACCATTGGTAGCCTGGTATCACGTAGTGGCGTTCGAATGTAGTTCATACGACGATGACCACCAGGTTTAAATGTTCCAGTCGGGTTGAGGAATACAGCGAGATGTACTCGTTGGTCGGTTCTGCGAGCACAATGACCAGCGAACCGCAGCCGTCTTGAACGTATTGTTGAGCTTACGGGTGGAATGGAACCATATAAGTCGACATTGGTCGCGTGAGAGAGAAATGAGACATTCAGGGCCTTCCGCAGCAGCCGTGTCTACGTACCGTTTAAAGAACGTTCTTGAGCATCCGTCAACAACCAGCATTCGGATCCAGGAAAACGGATTCTACTGTCCCTCGGAAGATTTTCGATATTGCTTGTTAAGCGAGACAAAAGAGTCAGAAAAAAGTTTAACCAGTCAGTCAAACTTAATTTACTGTGTTCACAGTAACTGTAAAACTTGTTTGTAGCAGATTACTTGCTAGCTACGTTATAACGTTAGCTGTGTTAGCATGTTTACAATCCCTGTTACTCCAAACTTTGTTTATAATTTGTAAGGAGTGATACCATATAACCCTTCCGCTCTCCTTGACTTGTTTACATTATAAGTGGGGTAATCTGGACCCCACAAGACGGTGCGCTGAACTTTTATGTATCTTTGATTTTTGAGTTTCACTAATGTCCATGGCAGATATGAAATCCTGTCCACATTTGTCATGAAATGAATCACACATCAATATATGGTTTGAGTCATCTGGACCCCAAGGATAGCGGAACCTCCCCAACACCTGGTCCCGCACAGCCATGCAGAAGCCACGTGTGTTTGTGTTGTGAAGGACTTTTGCGATGGGTAGACCTACTAAAGGCAGATATATAGTATGTGCGTCCATCTTTGAAGAAGTTTGGATTATTTTCGTGGGAGAAATACAGACACTATGATTTTGTTAGGGATGACGTCGTGAAGTGGACAACAGCAGCACGCAGGGACAGGCAGAGCTTCAGGAATCGAGCCGTTTTACTTCCGGGTAGGAACAAACTCACAAAATATAACTAATATTTCATAAATAACTTGTTTTTTAGTGGTCCAAAGGTAATATATGTTCATATATATTGATATAGTTCACTCTGAAAGGCTTAAGAAAATCATGGTAGGGCCCCTTTAAAATTAAATAAACCTGATATTTATCGATCCGCGTCCTTCATTATGAAGTCAAGAAAAGTTTTTGGCGTAAGCTACTCCCACACACAGCAGGAGCTTCAGGTGAACAGACTTTAAGATAACAGTGAAGCAGCTACTTCAGCGCTTGTCAAAACAAAGAGGATTTACATGAATTTGACGCAAATGCAATTCGATGTGAACGGAAAATTGATTTAAATTATGAGAACCCGAGGTGTGTGCGCACGCGGGAGTGGGGTTGGAGTGGTCCGCGGTACACATGTGTCCCAAACCCCGTGGCCGCTGATTATACATAATCCTTGGTTGACATGACGCAAATACTTCACCAAAGTTTAGATTTTTTAAATTCTGGAAGCATCGCAACTGGACACCAGAAATACCACGCTACCAGACCATTGTACCATGCCCAACACTCCAAACGCACTGCAGGTCCCGTCTATACTCTGGCTTCTTTGAAACTGGATGCCCCTTCTGATCAAATCGCATTCAATGTAAACATACCTTAAGATTTTGTCTCAAATATTGCTGAAATCCATCTGATCTTCCCCAAAGTGAAGCCAGCCACAGGCAGGTTGCGGAAAAAGAAGAAAATGTCACTAGACAAAGATTCATGAGGCCAAGGAGCCAGCACACACCAGGTCAGCTATCCAGCTCCATGTTTTTCTTGAGGCAAAACCAAAATTGCAGAGATGGAGTTGGGGGCTCCTGGTGTCTAAATGACCAGCACTGATGATGCATCAAGTGTTAATTAGAGCGCCGTTGGATAGCACCTTGCTGTGTTCATTAAAAAGTAATATGCGGATGTCTGAGCTGCCATTTCCTGCAGATAAGCATCAGCTCATACGTCCAAGAAATACTGCCAACCCGCAGGTCGTTTTAGCCACCGCTGCGTGAAATAATCACAGGTTATACATCCGGCAACTACGAGCTAGTATAACCCAAGCTGCTACCTAAGAATGAAAATGTGAGTCTGAAAGTGAGTCTGTGTATTTTCATGCTCAGAGAGAATGGGAAATAAACCATTATTAGATCACATTAGCCTTCTGTCTGAAACTGTGCTTTGTGTGGTCTTAAGACCACACTGAGGTGTGAGCCTTCCCCCATTCTCTACACCGACGGGACAAGAAGTTGGGATGACATCCAAGATAAACAGGGTGCTCGGTTCATGTGACTGTTGTGCATAGTTAGAATAATTCACTGTCAAAGCAAAGCTGGAGACGGCAGGATGCTGTCAAAACCAGGAAACCTGACAGTGTGCAGCGTGATGTGTGGAATCAGGCTGTTCTTAGAGATCTCCGCCCACCTTCCTTCACATTAACAAACCCTCCAGTCTGTATATAACCAGAGATGCAACGAGAGACAAGACTACGCTGCTGAAGATGACAGATGTTTCTTCACCTCAGCTGCAGACTGTCTGACAAATGAACAGTTGTGCGAAGAGATTGATCTTTTCCTGGTCTATCCACAAACTGTGCAGCGATGACAACTCAAATAGTTGTTTTTACATTTAGTTTCAACCAGACAGGAAACAAACAGCGGAAAAAAATTAGCCTTACTGGAGTCCAGACAGGTCAGCTGTATTTTTAAGGATTGGCAGATTGTCCTAGAGATCATTACTTAACAGGGTAGATTATAAAAAATCTGTCTTGCTATTCTCCCTCCTGCCTAAACAGATAGTTCTTCTCCCTTTGATCCATTGTTCACAAACAAAGAACCACGTAATCCCCACACAACAGCAAATTTTTATCAGAAAAGATCATACTACCAAGCAGATAAATTAAAGTTAAGATAATCTTTAATTGGAAATCAGATCACGTATAACATTTGCGATAACTCCAGTCTGTGGATGTGTTTCCAAACACCTGGAAAATCTAATTAAGCTGTTGAGTTGAATGGCACGTAAATGGATGCTGAAGCAATTCCTGTTAGATGTGGTTTCAAGATCTGTTGAAGATTACTGAATTATTTCGAGCTGCTGGCTCATGACTATTGATATATACTGCTCACAAAAATTAAAGGAACACTTTTTTTATTGGGCTTGGCATGAATTGAATAAAACCTGTCTGATAATTTTCTTGTTGGTTAAGCAGCTGAGGGCCTCGTTAATCAATTTCAGCTGTATTGGTGTTCATGGAATTAACAACAGGTGCACTTCAGTGGCAACAATTAGAAAACCTTCAAAACAGGACTGGTGTTACATGTGGAGGTCATTTCAAGTTTCTCTCTCTTGATCTTTTTTGGCTGGTTTTCCACTTGTGCTGATTTTGTGTAATTATCTCTACTGGCAGTATGAGGCGATTCCTTAACCCTGCAGAAGTTGCACAGGTTGTCCAACTTCTCCAGGATGGTACATCCACACGTGCAAACGTGAGAGAACTCGAAAGTGGAATTGAAAGATTTAATAAGTTGTGAAGATATTGTGAACATTTAGCATGAAATAAGAGTCTTTTGGCAGATGGGCTCTGGGCTAGAGAAATCATGCTTGCTGATGAAGACCTTGGGCCAAGTGAAGAGACCCCCCCTCCAGCAGAACTGCACAGGATGAGAAGAGGTGGAGGAAGCCGGAGGAACACTTGGACCAGGTGAAGAGACTCAGAGCCCAGACGCTGATGGTGGTAAGGCAGGACCGCGCCGATTACGAGCCAGGAGGAGAATGGGGTGGAGGCGGGTCAGCGCAATGTCCTGGAATGCGGAAAAAACAAACTTAACTGAATTTAAAGGCAGAAGTTTGATTCTGATTGGCTGTGAAGAAAGTGAGTGCTTCAGCTATTGGCTCCCAATGCATACCAATTGATGATGTGAAGAGTGACGATGAACACCCTGCGTGCCTGAGAGGAAGTAGATCTTCCTCATTGAAATTGTGCTAAAGCTTCACTTGTTTGTCAATTACAATAAACTGATCTAAACATACAAGAACCAAACTCTTGGCTTTAATTGCATAAATAATCTATTTCTGTGCAACCGTGAGTTATGGAAATCCGCAAACATATTTACTGCCGACTCATTTTACTACAGGCTCACTGAGAGATTGGAAACACTTTAGCACATCATCAGACACTATCTGGTTTGTTAAAGTCCCCCAGATGCTTCTCTGCTGTCATTTCACAAGGTCAGGGTGGAAACCTGTATGGACAGGAAAAGCAATGGATTAGATACAGTTCATTGTAAAGTTTTAGCAACTCCCAAACTTAAAAGAGGTGTGTCTGTCTGGATCAATTTGAGGGTGAAAGCACCAATAACAACATTAAACAGTTTATGAGAGAAATATGTGGAAAAAAAACATAGAAAAAAAACCAAAGTAGGTAAAGGCAATTATATTATTTAATGACACTACATGAGCATCTAAGGGTTTTTGGATGTTTTTTAAAAAGTTTAAAACAATTGCAGCAAAATTAGGGTTTACTCACACAAGACAATTGACCTGAATGTGGTTTACCAGAGTTCTGTTCATGTAACTAGTTTGATCTCCGTTTCCTGCTCAGGAACTGTCAAGTGTACCATTTAACTGCTGGCTCAAAGAGGTGGTATCTGGCACGGTGCGCATCATTAAAAGTATCTTAGCATATTATTTCAAAGCGATGACATAAATGATGCAACGTTATATGTGGCGTTTAAGCTTTCTCAGAAGGTCATCAAAGCTCGAACAGTTATAAATCTGCTCGAACTGC
Source organism: Oryzias javanicus (assembly GCA_003999625.1). Taxonomy (NCBI): domain Eukaryota; kingdom Metazoa; phylum Chordata; class Actinopteri; order Beloniformes; family Adrianichthyidae; genus Oryzias; species Oryzias javanicus. The sequence goes on along the minus strand of CM012455.1, from coordinate 17,964,095 downwards.
ACTTCTACCAGAACTTTCCTGGAGCTTGACTCATAAATGCTTGAAGCTGCTAAGGCTATTACAAGAAGAGTCTATTAAGTCTCTGTGCTGCATAGAATTTTTTAGATTGATCAAGGCCATTGAGCCCCCAGACTAGTGCATAGATGCATAAACACCGTCTCGAATTCTGGCAAAGCGGCACACGCAGGTATTAATACACATACTGTCGCATCGGCTTCCACACATGCTGACCACACGGTGAAGACAGACGGGACTACTCTGACACTTGAAACAGAAACACATCTGGGCCAACAGTCAGGAATGTAGATGTTCCCAGGAGTTTTAACCATAGCTGCAGAGACACACAGCTTCCTCTGCACAAAACCAAGCGCAAGGACGGTGGTATGAGTTTTCAAACTTCTTCCAATTTGCAACTTGTCAAAGTGCTGCACAGGTTTTTACCCCAACCTTAACCAAAGCCTTTTTGGCATTAACAGAAAATGAAAAGGTATTTTTTTGTCTGTTTGCCACGGGAACTAAAAATAAAAAATATATTATTTTAGAGCAGCATCCGTTCCATTCAGGAATGACAAGTAAAAATGACGATACTAATGGAGCTCATACACTCAAATCTATCTTTGAACCCTTTCCTCATTGTCATTTGCAGAAACCCAGCCAGTATGGGCCACAAATAGTTTTACTATTCTGTTTTATTTTTTCAGCACAAAAACTGAAAAAGAGATAACTTCATGGAAAAAAAATCCAAAGCGGCAAGTCTCCCACTTTTGCAGCTGCACTGCATATCATTTCTGCCCCTACCAATAACGTCAGCCAAGCTCATTTCCAAGTACAGATAGAAAAGATAGGGCCAACACCTCTGCAACCACAATTTGACACAACTAATTTAGAGCTAGTCTTTGATGGAAGCCTGGAATACATTACCTCACCCGAACATAATAATAATGGAGGAGCATCAATCAAACTAGTCCTGAGCATACATTGTAGAATAAATAAAGCTTATCTCTGGGTGACACGGTCTGTCCGACTCTGCCTTCCTGGCAGAAGGAAAGAATGTGTGAGCTGTGCCATCAGGCGCTGGTTCACTCTGCATAAATATGTAGTGTGCAAGTCAATGACGTTTTAATAAGGTAAAGCTGACAGCTTACCGCTCAAACTCCAACACCCACTAGCGTCCAGACGCCTGAATCAAAATACACACAAGTTTATATTCCTGGAGTTGTGAGAAAGTGCGTTATTTCTTTGAATATGTATGCCACCCCCTCAGTTGTCATCACACACCTCCAAATCTTCACGCATCGATGCCCACCTTTACCCTCTTCATAACTTTCGATCATTTTTTCCAAGTGTTAACTGGAGTCAGGTGCGAGTTGGCCCTCATCACCATTTTCCATATTATTTAGAGAGGGCCTTTCTGTTGATATATGGTTCGGTGCTTGTTTTGCTTGCTGTTCTCACCACCACCTCTCAAAGTCCTCATTGTGCTGAGGGTGAGGCAGCGCGATGTCACGCCCCCCAGACAACTGGGGAATCCCAGAGTTTATGTCAGAGCGTGGAGTAGACAAGGCTTTTCAGAGGGGCCCTGCATGTGCAGTGCATTCTGGGCAGCCCAGGCATTTGTTAGCTTATGATGGATGGCGATGATGGGTGGACACAAGGACTTCAGACCTGATTTGTCAGCAGTGGTCAGAAATAACCCCAGTGGATAACCTAAAATAAATTGCCCCAGCTATATATCTGCTCAAGATTTCCCTCACAGATATTCAAAAGAATTAAATCTGATAACTAATAACACAATTTTAGACTTAATATTTTTTTTCTAAAAACTTTCCCCCTTGTCAGTCAAAGATAATACCAGCTGTCGATGTGTTTCACGACAGAAGTCAACCAACAGCGCCATGACGACTCCAGATGGGCTGAAAAAAAAGCTTCCATAAACACACATGCATTTTTTCCATTCTTTAAACAAAAGCTGATTAAGTCTATGGGACCTTTTGGATCAAGTAGGATCTCGTTGCAGTTGTTGCTCTCATTGTCCACTACTACTAAAAACAAAAAGTCTTCTATATCACAAAGAAATCCAATAATTCAAGTCTTTATTGGGATCTTGAATTGAACCTGATCTTAGTGGGATTTAGGAGGCATTTTTTAAATCTTACTAAGACCTAATGCAGCATGTGTTTGACACTTTAGAGACAAATGTTGGCAAATAAGGGTTAATGAGAAAAATCTCCCACAATGTGAGCTGCCATTCACTGCCATAGTACCATAGTTTGGGCATTTGTGCAATTAAAGTGATTGTGCGGGGGTGCCATTGTTATGCTCCTTTCCCTTTGAAAAGACAAAACTCTGAGACAGTAAATGTCAACATGACAGATCTCAGCTGCTTCTTTGTGCAAGTAGTGACACCAAAAAAAGAAAGCCAAGTCTCACACAGTAAAACATTGTAAATCCACATTCACGTGTCCCTGTTCAACAGCTTTAATCAACAAGGCAAAGATGCAAAATATTCATAACTTGAAGATTGCTGTCGAGAGACTTTGAACTTGTCGGTAATAAGAAAAAAATCAATGGCTTTCCTACAGTCAAGCTGGCGTGCGTGTTCACAGAGCTTCGCGTTTTAAATGCAGGGTTACTGATATCTCCAGTCAGTCTGGTGATAAGCTACCGTCAGACGGGATAAGTCCCTGTCTCCTCTGCAGGCCACAGTCCAAACAAAACCCTAGCAAATATGAACCTATGAGCAGATGCATGTGGTACATAAATACACATCTACAGGAACAAAGAACATCCTCAGTTGCCACTGTCTGCACAGCTGATCTTGCATCCCCTTTGAAAACCAGAACATCCTTACTTAACGATCCCTTTATTTTAAACTGTTGTTTCTTACCTCTAATTCTAAGAGTAACTTTTAAGCACACTGTACAGTGTAGCGTCTCATTATTCACACATGCTTACCGGAAGGGGGAGGGAGGGGGGTGTTATTTCTCCCCAGCAAGGTATTTATTTCTTGAAATTTGATGGTATTTCACTAATTCTAGTGTTTTAGACAGCACTTACAATAGTTTGAGCTTCAACAATGGCCTATGAGCGGTCATTCACTCACAGGGAAGAGAGCAGCCCCATATTTATATACTTATTCTTCTGTTTTAAAACAGGGCTTGAAAAAAATGGCTGTATTTTCCATACTATTTGGCACACCTAAAAGTCTTAATTTTTTGAAAACTTAAAAACAGTGCGTCTCATATTCCACAGTGCCTCATGTTATTTCTGGTTGTGCTTTCTGATGTTGGAGCAATTTTAGAAGTAAACGGCTCTCTGTTGAAATGTCAGTCTTTTTTTTTACACAAGTTTGGATGTTTTAGAGAATCCGCTATTCCGGCTAGTGTATAGTGGTGCCGGACTATGTTTTTTCAACATGGTACTAACAAGGTCGGTAGTTAGTGTCATAGTAAAATTTGTTTGAGCACTATCATTCTGTGTTTTTTTTGTTTTTGTGTTACTAACAAGGCTAGGAGATACAGGTATTCTGAATAAGCTAACATGGCTAACTTTTCAAACAGGGCTATTGTATAGCATGCCAACAAGTTCTAGAGTTATTGTGAACGCAGTTAATAAAGTGATTGACTGACAGACTTACCGCTGACTTTTTAGTGACATTCAATGCACCTTATAATTCAGTGTGCCTTATATACGAAAAATATTATAATAGAAATATGTAAAATTTGCAGAAATGGAAAAAAAAAAAAAAGTAAATATCTGAAAGAGCTAATACTTAAAATCAGAGATTTGGGGAATTGTTGAGTCTGGAAGCACATATCAAAAGTTGGAAAATAAGCAAGTGTTATTGACTCAGTTCATTTGTGGCAAAGATGACCAGACATTTTCACACTGATAATAAAGAGAAATGCTTTTTTGTCATCAGACAACACAAAAAAGCCTGCACCTCTTCAAATTTGACATTTGCCTCATAGACTTTCCTTTTTTAAGATGTTTTTTTATTCTGCCCTTTCCTTTTCATTTTCTTTCAAAAATTAGTTTGTGTCTTTCTTTATTTTTTCCTTTTGGTTTGATATGGTTTAATACATAAATGAAAGCCTTTTCTTTTTACATTTTTTATTGAATTTACACTACACTGGTGCTTATTTCGAACTGGTGTTTTCAACACTGCTCTCTTTCCACATCAGCGTTTACCTTACACTTAAATCAGATTTAATTACTTGAACAAGCGTGCAGGCAGATGGAATGGCTCCAACTGCTGCAAATGTGGCAATTTCTACAGATGTCACTTTTTCTTAAACAATTCCGAAAGCTTTCCATGGCCATGTGTCATGCACAGCTCTACTCATCAATCCCACGCCAAAATTCCTCTCCAGCTCTTTTTTTCCTTGTTTCTTCTGGACTCCCTCATTACAAGACACGTATTAGAACTCTCATCTAGACGCTCGCTGTGGAAACCACTATAGAGAGCCAGCTAATCTCTGACGCTCTAAATAATTACCTGCTTTGCTAACCTTTGATCTGTTGTGGTTAGGATGTCCGCCCATCCCAAAAACACTGAAACGTTTATGGGGGAGCAACAACGCGGCCTTTCAAGCTTGCTGGGGTTTAAGCTTCCCCTATAATAATGTGAGGCCTGTTTCCCCGATAGCACCCTGAAGTATTAAGGATTAGACTTTACAGGCGAAAATTGAGTTGGCCGATTTTTATTAATGTAAAGCCACATTATAGCTTGGTTTAATTTTAAGCTCCAGTCCTTGTGGATCCTAAAACTCACCACAGCCACTGCTTGGATTTCAACCATACTTCTAGTAGTTGGCAGAAGAAAATAGTTTGAAGTCTAAAACTGCATTGTTAGAGGAAAAAAAAGTTGTGCAGTGTATATCAAAGGTATTTAGAAGCTTCAAACATTATTTTTCTCACCCATTTTAGAATGCGAAATTATGTTAATTGAGCAAACAACAGAACACAGAGTAGTCAATAGTACTGCGTTTGGATCATGCCATGTCTTTGTGCCTCTGCAGAAACAACAGCAGCAGTTTAGTCCTCGCTTAGACTCCCCGTGGGAACACTGAGCTGTAATGAGCTGAAAACTGCAGAAACCACAGTTGCCTGACATGCCTATGTTTAGCCACTTTACTGTGTAGAGAAAGAGGCAAGTGGATGTTCCTCTAAGAAACCTTAGCATTCGCTCTGTTGACTGTTTGAAGTTGCCACTTTCTAACAAGTCATGTTGACGCTGTTTCAAAAGACGAGAAGAAGCGGAGGATCCAAAGGCCAATTTCATTTCAAACTCGATCTGCCATGCAGTGGCTGGGATTTGCATAGCTAATTAGAAGCTGTCTTAGCCCCTTTTTTTCAGACGCTCTCCTCCTCCTCGGAGTTCAGCTTTGTACTGACAGTAAAGGGAGTCTAAGCCCCACTCAAAGACCTTTGAACTGAGCTTATAGAGCTAAATGAAACACCATGTTTCTAATGTAAACTCCTCATCACTAAATCTCAGTGTCAGCTCAAGCTTGGTGGTTTAGTAAAGTTACTTCTTAGCAGTTACATTTGTCCTACTTTTACTGTAAAGGAATGTTATTTCTTGGCTTGTGCGACATAATCTTCTGCTGTGTTGAGCGCTATATGGATTAACAATCTACACCAGAGTGCTTTATACCTTGATATAAAGGATGATTAAGAAACTTAGGGGACGTCTTTGCTGGCAAGGAAGAGCTCTCAAATTATTTTCTTTGTATTATGTCAGAGCATGTTTACATTGAAAGTTTTAAAGTGGTAGATTTTGGGGATTTTCTCAATCCTTTGACTTCACAATCACGGATCTGTTTTCTTTTTTTGTTTTCAATGTTTGAAAACTTTACCAGCTGTAATGGGGTGAATTAGACCAACCTATTTGGTTAATTTCTTTAGTGAAAAAAAAAAAATTCCACTCAAACTTGGGCATGTCCATTTAACTAAAGAATAACCTCTGACCTTACAGTCCTTATGGGTGTGAGTCACTTGTGCCTCCCATTTAGAGAAAGGCTGATGTCATGTCCAGCCATGATTACCTCAGAGCTAAAAACTGGCTTCAAATTAGCCTAATGCCAAGAAATGTAACATGTTACACAACCAGGCTGCAAGGTAGTGTAGTGGTCAGTATACTCACCTCGCAGCAAAAACACCCTGGTTCAAGTCCTTGCTTGGACATTTCTGTGTGGGGTACTTTCCAGGCACTCTAGTCCCAGAAACATGCTTCATAGGTTCAATGCTGATTCCATTTTATCCCTTAGTGTGAAAATAATTGTATGGCCCTAAGGCAGACCCCACCTTCACTCAGCAAAAGCTTAGTTAGGCTCCAAAAACCCTGTGACCCCAAAAGGGATTCAACAGGTTTAGATAAAAAAAGATGGATGTCACCTCAACCACTGCACATCTATTTTCAGTCATCAAGTTTTTCGATCCCTTCAAAATGTTTTAGACATAATAGGTGTGAAATATAACAAAAAAAGAGAGATGCACTTAAACTGCCTGAGAAGTCAAATTTACTGAGTAGCATATTTGCATACCATCTGTCTCCCGTTAAAGCTCTGAGCTGTTTTGCTTAAGCATGGGACAATATGAGTACAGATAGTATCAGACTCCTAAACTGTAAATGCAACTAACATTTGGAGGGGCAAGTTTCATGGGTAATACCTACATATGGCCTTTTCTTATCCAAAGCTTTTACACCAAATTAGCTTTAAAGGCTTTTTGGAATGAGTATGAGTCATGGGGTCTTAAAATTAATAGAATTAACCCTTTGATTTATATGTAAAGAAGAGGAACAATGTATTGGTCTAACCACAACTGACTAATGAGAGTTCAGGAGTTCATTTGAAACATAAGAAAACAAAATTGTCTGCATATCTACAATTATTTTAATAGGTTTCTAATGGATTTTAAATATTGTAATCTTGTCTCATAACATTTAATGACTCTAGAATTGAATAAAAAATAAATATATCGAATAATTTGTGTTTCTATGTGAGCAGAAATGAGGCTTAAAGAATCATGGCTGTCTGTGTCTCCGTCACTCCAATAAATACAAGCATTTCGTCGTCTCCATGTCTGCCCCTGCTCCCCGTCTCCCATCTATTTCCAATGTCAGCTCTCTCCCATGCTTGAACACCCCGCTAAATCTCCTGTGTCACTGACACTTTACACTGTGTGTTTTCTTAATCATCTGCAAATTAGTCCCTTGTCGCCGATAAAATCCTCAAATCCCCTTGGCTTTGCCTTCGTCCATGCACCCGCACAGGGCTTGAGTAAGTGGCGCTGGAAAACTCTGACTCACAATCATCATTTATTTTCACTTTGCGAAAGGGAAAATATGCAGTGTTTGTGTTTGTGGACGTGTTAAAGGCCCGCAACACTTGGGTTGTAAACCTTTTTCTCCGGACTGTTAAGTCCAAGTTCAACATGTGCTGTTGTGGCCAAGCGTGTCTGTTTTGCTGTAAGCTTGTGAACTCTGCAGCTGCAGAATTTCCACATGTCGCTCCCTCATTTCTCAGCTTCGCACATCACAACCAATATTTGTTTCATAACTGGGCTGGAGACTTAAGCGAGAGCACAGTTTTTTTTTAATCATGGGCAAAAGTTGGATCAACTTCCTTTCTCCTCCCTGTCTGTCTGCATTCTTTTTCATCCTCAATCTCTTTTAACAAGCCCTTTATCTATCATGTTTCCCACCATCACACTCCTCCTCTCTATCATGCCCATCCATCTTCACTCTCCCTTCCTCTCTGCTATCTTACTTTCCCTCTCACTATCTCCCTGTGTCCTTGACTGTTGCTCCTCCTGTAAACAAGCTAAGGAATCACATTTTGGCATTCCTGAAACAGCCCTGGATTTGATTTTACAACCCAATTAAACTTGAGCAGTAAATCAATGAGGCCGAAGAACATTCACTCTTTTTTTTTCCTGTTCCTTGACTTTTTCCCTTTCCTCACCTTTGACAAAATTTAGGGCTCCCACGAGCCACAAACCAATACCGGAACAGGGCAGCTTCCCTAGAAATAATGCGCAGACATATGCACTGTTTTTAAAGCCAAGATGCCACTGTGAGTGTCCTATCACGAACTGGAATGCCAACGCACACACTCATTCGCAACCTCCCACAATTACTCATCCCTACTGTAGCTTCTTTTTTTTTTTTACCGTTCTCACACCAAAGCACTCAAACACAAAACGTGTCAAACCTGACTGCTTGTATCCTAAACCCCGTCACTGAGACAGAGATATTTGATTCATCGAAAGGCATAAATAACGAATATTCTCCACTCTACTAGTGTCCCATTAATCTGCACGTAGATTAAAATGTCACACAGAGTAGGGGCTAGGAGCCACGCCGGAGCTGTTTGTCATGCAGTTCAGACAGTAATTGCGTGTGCTAATCAATCAAGACGATGTGCACGTCGGTCCTTTTCCATTACAAAGACAACAGGCTGTCGACTTAATGCTGAAAAGGTTTCTTAACAGCTTATCAAAAGCTGGTTGTGGACGATAGAAGGAAATTTTGAATGGATTATAGGTTTGTGTAGACAAAAAAAAAGCAGATGAGAAAATTCACATACTTTCTCAATGTCTTTCAACTCATTGATAAACTAATGGAAGACACTGAATATGAAGGATGTAGGTCTTAACCTTAACGACACAAACAAGAAGAAAAGCAAAAGCAAAAAACAAATTTTAGTTTCTCACAAATTAGATTAAAGCGATAGTTTCTTGAAACCAAAAGATATTTTCTTGGAGAAAATATTAAATACTCATGCTAAAAATATGTTGAAGGTAGTCACTCTAGAATGGCAGAAACCAAGAAGCTCTTCTGGCTTTTACATAAGATACTGCTAAGTGATAAATGGCATGAAAATCTTTAAAAACAAATGGATAAAACCTCCTTTAGCTGAGCAGACCCTATAGGCCAATGAAGTTCCATATTCCTGCTTCTGCCTCACAAAGGCAGCACTATATTGTGGTGAAACATTGTTCATCCACCAAACTGCCTTTCTTGAAGGCTCCCAGCTCCTCTATTAACTCGGAGAAACTCCTGCAGTGAAGCTGGAGACATTACAAACACATGTGTGATACCAATCACAACCCAGTTGAACTCCGGGTGCCAGAAAGCTGCCACGGCTCTTTGACAAATACAGGGCGCAGCCTTAAAAAGTCCACATGAGAAATGATAGTGCTTTCTCTGTTATTGCTTTGTTTGTAAGAACAGAAAGAAAAATTAGAAATAGTGATTAGCTTAGCAGAATGCTAGGACATTCATTCTGGTGCTAAATTGACTTCAAATACTAAATGATGTGTTTTAGTTCATAGTGTTGGAGCACTTGTTAGGAAAGGATTTCCCTGTCAAGGTCAGTTTTACTTGGTCGCTAAGCCACACTTTCACAGGGCTTTACTATAGGACTGATAGCACTTCTCAGGCACTATTTTGAATAAGCCAGAGGAAGTGAAGAGGATAACACACAATTTTGCAGGTATCTCAACTATGTGCCACTTTGTCTACAGTAATGAAGATAGAGGAATAGATGAGAAATGAAGAGTCAAAACAAGGTCCCTTTGATGGCTTAAATGAAGCACTGAGTGTTCGTCAACGTTTATTTATTCAGGCAACTGTCAGAAACCAGCTTCAGTCCTTCAGAGTTTGCCCTGGACCAGACGAGTCGCATTTTGTATTCTTTGCAAATCCGTTGCTGTCAGGCATTCATGAAGAGCTCAGTGAGTCGTGTGTTTTTTCAGCTGTGACTACTGCAGCTTTTCACAAAGTAAACTTTACGGGGAAGAGGAATCCCACCTGTGAGAGTGAGAATGGAGCCGTGACAATGAAGGATCGGCTGCTTAAAGGACGGTAGAGAAGTAAACCAAAAACAACGCAAACTGCATTAGTTTGAGTTGCATTAAGCCGATTCAAACCAACATATAGAAATCTAGTCTGATTTGTCTGAAAGTTTGGCTTTTCCAGAGCATTTGTAGCAGGAGATATATATAATAGAATTAGTGCTGGAAAATGAATTAGTTCATAGACTTTGGTTACCATAAATCACTCACTAAAGTAATCAAGTTCACTTTAATCACTTGACAAAAACAAACAAATGAAGCTACTCGTTTGTCATCATATCCTGTGCATAAAATATTGCAGTTATAAAAACACATTTGTGTTGAACCACATTGTGATACATTGGCTTATTACTTAGGCCAACTGGAAAAGAATGAACTGAACCATGACTGTGGTTTTTTTGGGTGAGAATGCAAACTGAAGTCAGTTGACCAATTCAGCCAAAATTAGTCAGTGTTGTGGTGTTTCCAGTAAGTTCTCTAATTAAAGTATGATAGTCTTTTAATTTTTCACTGTCAATTTATTATTATAAATCTAGAAACTGATCAAGTGCACGAACCAGCAGCCAAAAAGACTTACAGGATGTGGGTCATTGTAGACCCCTGAATTATGGTTTCTGTTTCAGCACAAAGACTTGTAAAATCAACCCAAGGAATTGAAAACCAACCAGCTCTAAATCAAGCTGGAATGCTTCTTGTTCAATTAAGATAACTTGCCAAATGGAATCTTACTGTGGTGAAAAAAAATAAATACCCTGTTGGCATATTCTCTAAGCTCTTCCTACTCACACTTTGAGCTTTATCAATCACGATATGCCTCGAACTTCCTGTCTCAGGCCAGCCTTTTTGTACAGAGGTCTTAGTAAATTCATTCAATCAACTGTGGTGTCTATAAAATAGTTGCAGAATGCATTTTTGCTTAAAAAATAACATGCCAAAAGACCTGGCATAAAACTGATGTTTCCTGGCAAATTAGATTAGATGCTATTTTTACAGCCATCTTTGGTGAGTTTGGTGGCATGCGATCTATGGAACGTTCAAAACAGCTGCTAAGTGGTTGCCCTTTTCTAAACACTTTTCTGCACTATGATTCCAGATGGAGCCACACAACGAACCATCTGTTGTGTCTTCCCAAGCCCATTCAGAAATTGCAAGTGCTTTTCATTAAATAATACATTGGAGGTGGTGACTCATGAAAGTGTGAATGGTTGTCCTTCAGTCAGAAGGTGGCTGGTTCAGTCCTCATATTTGCATTCCACGGGGCAAAATGTCCTTGGGCAAGGTACTAAACTTCCCATTGCCCATCAGTGTACTCCTAACTTTTAAGAGGCTTTGGATTAATGTATTGCATAAGTGTAATGAAATTTCACTGCCATAAGTGGTGGCTAACTCAAAGACTCGAGCTTTCTTCCATCACTTTAAAGCCTCCTGGAGATTGGTGGTGTGAGAAGAATGTCGGAGGGGACAGAGTAGCACAGTTGGAGGTCAGTAACTCTATAAAGCTCTAAATGAAGAGGACCACAAAAAAGGGGCTTATTAAGGTTCCCCTCACAAATACTTGTTCTTATGTGTTCCTTGAAACCACTCACATGTGTTTCCATATACACCTACTAAGATTGGACAGAAAGAGAATAGACTCAACAAGTTAATCTGAAAATGGTGTTTGAAGGAAAGATGTCAAATCTCCTTACTGCCATTGAATTTCTAGAAACATCTTTTGGTGATGTAGTGTTTGTGAAAAGAAGAGTCCAAGATCCATGGAAGTTGTTTCTTGCTTGAAGGAGTCAGAGGAAAGTCGGTGCAACATTGAAAGACTTGAGACAAGAAGACCAAAACAATAAAAAAGTTGCTTTGAAAATAAACACAATGCAAGTAAGTACCTTTTATTGGCATTTTTTTGGCTCAGAAATTAAGTAGGATTGAAAAAGAAATAAATTGGGACTTTGCAAAAAGTGTTTGATCCCTCTTTTTCTTAATATTAATCCTTTCTCAGTTTGTGTCTGTGGAGTTCTTTGATAGTGAAACATGCGATTAATTTGTATGTGACACTGCCAAATCCAGTGGATTACTAACTAAACCAAACACGTGCTTTCAGAAGAAAACATGGTGAGCACTAGTGGACATGACATTTTCAAGTGTCTTAAACAAGATCTGTGGGCTCTGTTTCACAGCAACTAAATAGAGAAAAAAAAAAGTCCTGTCTTAATTTCACATTTTCTATTTTTGTCCAAACTGTCTCTGGTGACATCTCTTTGTGCTCGAGTTGGGATTCTTTGTATCTTTAAAAATGTATTTTTAAAATGTATTTATGCTGATTTTTCTTTCTTTTTTTTTTGCTCTGTCATCGAAGACAATGAGAAGGATTGTTTTTAGAGCTTGGAGAAACAATCTGCACACTGTCCTGTTGTAAAGTCCCTTGCATGGTGTCAAATAAGAAATAAATAACTAAATAAAAAATACAATCAGTACTTTTAAAATTAAATATTATTTGAATATCTGGAATACACATCTTTATTAAGCTACAACCAATTTCTGTTTCATGTAGTCAGAGAGTTTTAATTGTCATACTCCTGTGTGTTTTGTCCAACATTCTTGTAGGATGAATATATAAAGATGCTGTCATATTTCTCTTAAAGAATAATCAATTTCTGCCCAACCTTAACTTACATTGAAAAGTACTCTTAAAAAGTAAGATACAGTAATTCGATCTTAAAACTTATTTAATTTTGTAGACCAAAATGAAGATCCAAAAAAGCGTGAGAAATTCCAGTTTACTCAACTACATAAATGTTGAATGTTGTCATTCATCCAGGGGCTGTAGTCTTGACATTGAGCCACACTATCAGGACATAAAAATATAATTCTTTCAGACCAAATGCATAATATGCTAATAATAATTAGCTGGTTCTGGCATGATCTGTCATCTAGCTCCACTTTCTTGTTTTTTTTTTTTTCTAATAAATGTTTCTTAAGGATTACAATGCAATCATAAACTCACAGCTAAAAAAATGTTGATGTCTAGAATGCACAACATTTAACCCTTTAAGCTAAATATTAGAGCTATCAGATCTGCTTTTATCTTAATACCACATTGATGTAAAGGTGATTGCTTTAAAAATACGTTAACTAAGACATTCTGATATTCTAATAGAAGCACTTTTAATTTGTTGGATGGCCCAAAAGTTTAAAGTATTGATTTTTTTTTGGCATGTGGTACAACTAATGAAGATGCTGAGATTCTCTTTGGGAATGGATAGGATCAGGAATGAGTTTTGGCATTTAGAAATAAATATCTCATCTTTGTGAATCTGATCTGGTTTCTTCTGTCAGTATTTGATCTGTTCTGGAGAAAGTTGTTCTCATGTCTGCTCAGGTTGGTTGTGGAGTCAGTTCTGTTTGAGATTCTTTTCTTGCCGATTCTAAGTTCTGTCTTCTTTAAATCCTTTCAGATTTCTGTTGTGTTTAGAGTCACTCATTTTTTTAAGTCTTTGTGTTGTTGTCGTTTGTCGTTATACTTTCTCTGCTCTGACTCTCCGTCTTGTGCGCAAACGGGAATAAGCTTTACACACACATGCATGTGTGCGCATGCTCAGCACACGTCTCAGCGCTTTTATGATCTCTGCACAAATGGTTTAGAGCTGACATGTGTGATTTGCAGAAAAAAAAGTTAAAAAAAAAGAGGATTCAGGACACAACTAGATAAATAAATATGACCAGCTGCAGAAAGTAAAAGTGAAACTTGTATTCTCTCGGTTACTGGGTGAGTTGCATTATAAAACTAACTAGTGAAGATGAATTAAGATTACAGATGTTAAACTACTCACTACACTTTCCCCACTTTTATCAGACAGACATGCACATTTTTAAATCCAGGATTATAGAATGAAAACACAGATCTGATCGCGATTACAGATTTATGTGGGTCTGAAGAACTGCATTCAACGCAGCACACGCAGCACGGAGGAGATTGACAAGTTCTCAAGCCAATCAGGACGCAGAACAGGGTGCACTGTTTTGAAGAAAAAAAAAGCAGCAGCATGATCACACTGAGACCAGGTGAACTCAGTGTGGAAAGAGAAGACTGTGTTCTGTTCTTTTTGAAGGGATTTGGGGGTTCAGATGGAGGGAGGTACTGTAGGGTGGAATAAAAAGTCACGTTCTTTGAGGGTCTTGATCATGTGGTCAGATTGACAAAAAAAAAATAATGGATCTCTGATAGTGTTTGGTGGCCGGTCCAAATGAGGACGCGGGCCGGATCAGGCCCGCGGGCCGTAGTTTTGGGGACCCCTGATCTAGAGGAAGACCAGAGGAGGTTTATGGATGCAGTGAATGAAGACATGAAGGTAGCTGGTGTTAAAGTAGAGGATGCAGAAGACAGGGTTAGATGGAGAAACTGATGGCAACCTCTAATAGGAAAAAGTTGAAAGAAAAAAAAGGAGTGGGTTGTACAATAAGATGGTTCTTGAGTGCACTTGTGACTCTCGTCCCTCAGGGGAAGGGTCAAATGTGACAAATTACACACATCCAGGTGTTTGACAATTGATGGAACTTTATTTTTAATGATTCAGGTTATAAACTTAAAGGTTTGTTAACATATTCAAGCAATAGCAAAAACCTTGTTATTTGACTCCATGTATCTGCCCTGCTTAAACTGAATACTATAAAAAGTCTATGTACTTATTGTAAAATATTACACTGTTTGCAAATCCAGTGTTATCTTCTTATTTTTCCTATTGTCAACATTAATGTTGGACGATACAAGTGAATGAAAAGCATGGTGATAATTATTCCTATAAAGGGCATTAAAAAGTCATTTACTTCATGGTTTTACATTGAAAACCAAATTCCAAATTGCAAAACAAAGACACACAACCAATCAAAATGATCCAGCTCCCTTGGGTCTGATGCACCTCGACCGAAAAGCCAATAGCTTAAAACTCCCTCAACACCTCAGTGAAAAGAGGGAACATCAGAAACGCCCTTTTTCCATGTCCCTCCGTTTTCTGTTCCTTCTTCTCCTGTCTGCTTTTGAAAAAGAACAGAATGATGATTAATGTCTTAGCTCTAATTAATATACAGCTGTGGAGTGGAAACAGCAGACTAACCCTTCCACAGGGATTTGGAGTGTGTGTGCGTGGATGCAGTGGTGAGCTGTGTGAGCAGACAGGTGGTGCTGATGGGGCGACGTGATTCACTTTGCTCCTTATTTGCATACATATGACAACCATCTGTGCTAATAGGCTTCTGTGATGTCTCTATTAGGCTCCACGCCACACTGTTTTGCCTGAGGACCTCGCTGTTGTACCAACACTGCGTCCACGTCTGCCGGCTTTATGTGGCACGCCAGCTGAAGCCATCTAGTCACTGGAATAGAAAATGACATTGCCACTGGATGTAATACAACTGTCCTTGTTGGAATAAAACCAAATTTGTGTATTTTTCTAGTTTAACAGATAAGTTATAGAAATTACAAGAGTGTTCTTTAGCTTTCCTTTTCTGTTAATAAATATTTAGTACGTTTTGTTTACTGATTTAGCTGGTATTTTAGAAATTAGTGTAAAAGAAATGTTTTTGCTATGGGGCTGTACAGACGTTAGCTAAATACTAAAGTGGTTAGTACTCTTGCTTCACAGTGGGAAGGTCCTAGTTTAAATCCTGGTTGGTTCTGTTCTGTGTGTAGTTTGCATGTTCTCCTCATGCATATGTGGGTTTCTTCCCATGGTCCCAAAGACATGTTTCATAGGCTGGCTGACAATTTTAAATCACCCTTGTGTGTGAATGTGTGTGGTTTTATATCTTGGTGTTACCGTTAGATGCATAGGTAAACCTTCTAGGGCAGTGCTTCTTAACCTTGTTGGAGATACCGAACCCCACCAGTTTCATATGCGCATTCACCGAAGCCCTCTTTGGTAAATTTCTTTTTTTTTTTTAACCTAGAAACAAGTTTTTCACTGGTACACAAAATGAGCCGTGCATGAACATCACCTTGTTTTTTTCACGCGCGGGGGGGGGCTGCATGACAAGTGACTCCGCTGTTTGTGAGACTGAGTTTTGACGGCTTTTCCGCGTTAACTCGAGAGGAAAAAAAAATAGGGGACTTTTTATTATTGTTTCGACGAAAACTAATAAAACATCACAGTGCAAGAGAGCCAAGCTGGGTGCTTGAACTCCCCGCGCTTGAGCCAGGGAGTCGCTCCCGGCTTCCAGCTTTGTGCTCTGAGCAGTAATTGTCTGTCTCCCAGCGTATGGAACGAGTGTAACGGGCGTCTCCCATGTTCCTCTGGTCCTTGAACGCCTCGCCCGTTTCTCGGCGTTGTCCCTTACGAAACAAAAGTATATTGCAATATACTGGGAAATATATGGAGATGTATTGATAATATATTAAGAAATATATCAGCCCTTTTCCCATATATTTCTGTATATATTGCAATATATGGATGTTCAACCTATTGTTAGGTTATTTTTTTTTATATTGATTCATATATTTTTAAAACCTCCTCAGTGCCATTTTTTCAATGGATCACATGTCCATGCCAGTTTTTAAACAACCTTAATGTTTACTGTAAATACTATACGATTACTTATATCAGTCAAAACAGGAAAAACTTCTTTGAGTCAAATTTTTTTATTCATTTTCAGAATGACAAGTTTTCACAACATTACATTATGTTACACATTTCAGTCCTCCACACTTAAACGTGGAGGACTACATGCATAAAGACAGGTATACTGTGGCAGATCAACAATCATGCATTTCTTCTGAAATTTTGTGACTTGAAAAACTTTTTTCCTGCCCTGTAAGCCCCTATTTAAAGCTATTGTATTTTCCAAATTAATAAGTGTATTGTGTGACTTGTCATATTGTCTTAAGAGCAAAACATTTTTTGTCATCACCATTCTGTACAACAATGTAATAGTAAACTGTGATTATTTGTCCATTTTCTAACAAAACTGAAAAAACTATTCCTCTTCCTTACTCTAGTGAACTGCTCAGAGTACAGAGTACAAAAACCAACACGAAGGACGCTTTATCACTCCTGTGATGAAACTGAAAGCAGTCTGGTTCCGCGCGTGCGCAAAAGTCGTCTTCTTCTACTTGTTCGGACAGGAATGTGGCTGCATTTTCTGTATGCTTCCGTCACTTCCGCTCTTCGCCCACTATACGACGGAGTCATTTCCAAACAGTAAAACGTCTTCATCACAAGAATTTATGTTTTTCTGAACAACCGAGAGCTTCTCCTGACTGGATTACTGTGCGAAAAAAAGCCACCGAGTTACCGTTAAAAACGAATTTGGATTACTGGATAAAATAAAGTGTTTTGAAGTGGCGCTGTTTCCTCTTAGCTTAGGGAGGAAACTGCCGTCATGTAAAACTGCAGAGAGAAGAAAACATTTGTAGTCCGTTGTAGCCACTTTAAGATCGTAAGGTCCTTATCCTTAACGTGTCCTTTTTCTTTCGTTTATTCAGCAATAAGTGAATGTTTTCACTATGATAAAAATTTGTGTGCTATATTAACATCCTACGAGGTTATTATTGTTGTTACCGTCCAAAGACCGTAAACTGCTTTAGCGGAAGTGACGTGTGGTTCGCGCATGCGGAGAGAGCGCTGCAACCGATTTGGACTGATGGTGATGTGATGGTGTCGGCCCATTGCTGGGAGACGGCGAGGCCCAACCAACGGCCAAAGGAATGGCACGGACCCTGCTGCTGGGCCTTTTTAGTGTTGAGGTCCAACCTTACAGGAGGGCTGAACAAGGTGGAACCTTCAGCCGAACGACGTCAGGCTCTGGACCCCCAGAAGCTAAAGGCTCTACTTGGTAAAGTTATTTTTATTTAATGTTTCTATACCGGATATGGTGCTTTAAATCATGATTTAGGCTTACAGTATTTGTGTACTTTATCTTTTACAGATACTGTCATCCAGCACCATCCAGATGCAAAGGTGGCGGAGATAAGGTCAAACATAAATAAAAAAATCTGCGAGCTCCGGCACCAAGAAAAAAAGAAAACAATGGACAGTTGTAGCTAAGATTTTAGTTTGAATTTAAAATTTTGTGTGATGTTTTTTATTTGAATAAAATTCACACAATCATTTCTGTGTTATTGAATGCTTTTTCTAAAACCTGAAATATATCTGATGTTGCATAGCATCTTTGCATGTAAGGTATTATCTTAAAGGACATATCTGTTATAAATGCCAATATATTATAGAGCATATATCAAGTATATACAGCAATATATCACAGTATAAACCGTAGCATATTATGTAGCATATATCGGTATATACAGCAATATATCACAGTATAAACCACAGTATATTATGTAGCGTATATCGGTATATACAGCAATATATCACAGTATAAACCACAGTATATTATGTAGCGTATATTGGTATATACAGCAATATATCACAGTATAAATTTAAATATATCATAGAGCATATATCCGTATATGAATCAAGATATTACAGTATAAACCACAATATATTAATTGGTATATTTCAATATACGAAAACGGCAATAATAGGTGTATTTCAATATATGGAAAAGTATATAGCTTCCATGTATGGAATATACTGTAAATATATTGTTGCTCAATATATTGAAAAATATATTTTTATTTCGTAAGGGGTGTTCGAATAAAGGAGGATAATGCGTCTTCAGGTTTTCTCTGGTTTAATTTCTGACATGAATAGACAAAACAACTCCTTGACTGCAGGTCTCCAGAACATTAATACCTTCCTTAACGGGAGATGGCGCGAACTCATGTACACAACACCGCCGCAGAACAAACAATCAAAAACACTCGCATAGGATCAATATTCTGTCTGATGATCAGGTTCATGAAAACATCTCGAGCCCATGAGTTCCTGATTGGCAAATGTGATGCAGCACTTGTCAAACTGTGATATGCAGACACACATGGAAGAGTTGCGCGGCGCGCGCGCGTTTTCGCCTAGTCAGCGACTTTATATGAGCCCGCCCACAATTGTAGGGACATAAAAGAGACTGGCTGGGATTTCATACTACTGACTTGAGTAGAGATGATTGACATGTCCACAAACAAATGAAATTTGACACAGACATGCTGCACCGTTTCCAGCAGCTTCTTTCACATAAATCAATAAATCATAACAGTTCCTACTTGGAACCGAACTTCGGTGCCCAACACTGCTGCCGAACCCCTGAGATCAACCCATCGAACCCCTGGGGTTCGATCGCACCCAGGTTAAGAACCAGTGTTCTAGGGTGTACCCATTTACTATTCCTTCAGAATTGGACTGAATGACCCCTTCCCCCTCGTGTTCCAAAGAGGAAGTACCCACTGGCTCCAAAAAGCCAAAAATGAAAAATAAACAGCTATTAATCAACGGTGATTTTCTGAGAGAAAACATTCTTGCTCTATTATCTGGTTTTACCCTGTTAAGTTATTCAAGTAATAAACTGGCCAGTCAGATGTCTCATTGAAAATATGTGGTCTTATGTTGAATGCTCAAATCATTTGATTGAAGGTAGTAGTTTTCACAGAAATGAGGACTCAAATGAGTCTTAATTTTAAGTCAATGTGTGTACCCCACCTTTGCCCAACAGCAGCTGGGATGGGTTTTTGGGGGATGGATGGATGGATGGATGGATGGATGGATGGATGGATGGATGGATGGATGGATGGATGGATGGATGGATGGATGGATGGATGGATGGATGGATGGATGGATGGATGGTCTGCAATGATGCACAGCATGGCAAGTCTAGTTTGATTTTTTGGTATACATTCCCACACAAACTTCTCCAAACTATATTTCAGCTTGGAAGATAACAGACTTCCCACAAAATATTTAAACATCTTCTTAAGCGGCAGCTCTCCTTGCATTGCTTTGCCTTGTCAGTAGGCAGATAGGAGTTCTTCTGAGCTCAGGGTAACCGTCTGATTATCAGTACAAGTACAAACTGGTGTTGGGATTGGCCTGGTCATCTCTCCCATTTTCTTTGCTGACTTTTTCGCTTCTTTGGTTGTGTTGCTTTTGGACCACAGACAGGATTTGGAGAGTTAAAAGAACCTTGAGTTGCCAAGTAAATATATCTCCTAAAGTTTTCTCTGTTGTCATTTCAATTCACTGAGCTTTCTTGAATATATCTGGCCTTTTGGTCAAAACCAAGATACAAAACAATTGTTTTTACAAAAGTAAATCTGTTTTAAACCTCACAAAAAACATACATTTTCTTCAAAATACTTAAGTGCAATGTTTGTTGTGTTTTAACAATATTTCCTGAAGCCCAATATGTGTGGCAATTTCACAATGTTTGTACCTTTGTCCAAATCCTTATGCTTTATTTGGATGAAGAAAGATTACACCAGATTTCCAAAAAGTCTCGCAGCAAGCACTCCATAATAAGGGGTGGAAATCACAAAATTGTGGGGCAGCTAATGGTCCCTGTGCAGATTCCACCCGCATTACCAGTAATACATTTGTTGAGCTTTCAGTTCGAAGCAATTTATTTTATTGGATAAAATGACAAAAAGGAATTCAGTAAAATTTATTTCACAAAAAGGGGAATGGTTGGAAGAAATGCCAAAAAGGTAAGAAAATAAATGGTGCTGCTCCCCTCAAACTGTGTATTTGGACCACTGGGCCGAGTGATCCTCTTACACTGAAACCTAATCTTGACAGAGAACGTATTACGCAGAGAACCAGATTAGTGTAGAAGGAGGAACAGCAGACAGTTGGGTAAAAAGAGAGACAGAGTACTCTATAAAGGAAGGACGCTGGCATCAGCACTTTGTTCCCTTGTAGAAATCAAGCTATTTTTCTTCGGTGTTTCTACTCTTTGTAAAGAGTGAAAAAAAAAAAGCTTAAACTATCTAGGTAACACACAACTTGGCTTTTTGACAGACACTCTTGTTATCTATTTGTGTTCTTTACATTTTCAAACAAATAGAAGAAGAAGAAGAAAACTTTCAGTGATTTTCTTGTGGTCCACCACACTGGCAAAAACATATTTGAAAAATGATTACAGTAGTGGTGTTCTACTTCAGTTTCTCCTTTGTTACTCTTTCTATCCTCCATCTAAGCACTTCTTATGAAACTTTGGCTTTTTTTTATTTTATTTTTACTTACTTTTTCAGTTCATTTAAATCTCAAACAAGGACAGGTGGGAAAGATCAATTATTGACACTATAAGCAATTAAATTTTAAAAAAACATCAAAATGCTTTTAAATTTATACTTTATTACATAAATTCTATTTTATAACTTTTTAACTAGTAACTCAAACATTTAATAAAGAAACTTGAACAAGACAAAATCTATTGCAAAGCAAAAAGGTGACACAGCAGATGACCTGAAAACCACATACTTAAATACACTAAAGGAAATTAACTGATATGAAAACAGCTGTGAATAATGGTAAACCAGGAAATGGTGTGAATGAAAAACAGAACGATTCAAAACAGAATGACAAAAATCCTAACATAAATGGCAAAAACCAAGCCAACCACAATTCTCATAAAAATTACTTTTTCCATCACATTTCTTCTAAAGAAACATCCTCAACTCAAACCCTAAGCATTTATTTTCCTAAAAAGTATTTGCACATAGTTAATATGTAAATGACAGTTGTGAGAAACCTGTATCCGCTCATGCAAAAAAAAAATTCCAGCTGTAATGTGGCTGTATTGGATTAGATTGTGGAATATCATATTTCTTGGGGAATCCTTCTATTTTGTAAAGTGTCTATCTGGTTTTCTACCTTGATTAAGGCCCAAGGTTCTTTCTGCTCACATCACCTCATGCGCACAAACAATACTGCTCTTCTGCCAAACATGTCGGCAACCAGCCTGCTTGGTGATTTGTGTATTCACAATAAGTTGCCAAGCCTCCTGGCTCCGCCCTTAGTCCAAGCACTGTTTGTAAATGGTGACAGAGTTTTCAATGCTTTAATTCTTCTGAGGCATGAAGGCCTCAGCCCAGAAAGACCCTGTCTAGATATTGCAACAACACACAGCTTTGTACAACCATGGTTTTAATGAGTGTATCTCTGTCAGACGCCTCGGTTGAGGAAAATATGGATAAATTGAACACAAATCTTTAAATCTGAAAGGAACTGGTTTGTTATGATAAATAAAGACCCTGGTGATGCAAGTGTCCATCTGAAAGATAAAAACAAAGATTCACCAACCACACCATAAGAAGACATTGGCCCACTCCTTCACTAATTTCCAGTAAACCCCCCCCCCCCCCCCTTTTTTTATTTTTTTTACTCACTCTGATAAGACCATGTACTTTTAGCCAAAATCGACAATAAGGGATTCAATTAATCCCTTCGTTGAATCTCTTTTGGGGTCACAGGGTTGCTGGAACTAACCCAGGTGCTGATGGGCGATGGTGGGGTATACCCTCAAGTGCTGGTCAGTTTGTTGCAAGGACACACTTACAGCATCAAGAATTCCAAGGAAGTCTCCCAGGTATTTGCCTGCCCCAATCCTGGTAAGTTTCCAACACTGGACGAGTTCGAGTCTGTGTAGGAAGGTAAATTGATTTTTTTTTTAATAGAAGTTGTACTCAAGAACTTTGGATTGTCTCAGTCCCACATTTTGAAAGATGTCCAGTCAGCGTTCATTGGAGTTAAGCTACAGTCACACTAGCCTCTGCAATACAAGTTTAAGTGACCACTTTCATTGTCTCTGTAATCACGTGTATATGTCCGTTTTTTGGCTTCCTCATTCAAAACTCTCACATTCACACAGCACTAGGCAAGTTTTTTAGACCATTTTTGGGTTCTATACACAAAATGTGTGTCCATTGAACACGTATTCAGAGTTGAACCAGTTGAATCTTGATCAATTAGGGACACGTATTTGGTAGTGACCTATGGATGCTGTCCCTTTTTTATTCATCAATTGCCAGTCATTTAATAATTGATTATGGCGTAGAAGTTAATAATCAATATTTCTGTCAGGCTGGAAATATATGGTATCAAATCTTTCATATATCAAAATAAAGTTTTGAAAGAGAAAGAAAGATTTGAGTGATTTGCACCACTTCCATGTTTTTCTCCAAACCTCTTCTAATTGTACATACACTTACTAGTATCGGTTAACAATAAGCCAGTGTGAACACAATGGGCTAAAAGTGGGTTTAGCGTGTTCTAAGACGTGCATCATATGCCCGGTGGGAACGTAGCACTACATGGATCTAGCAGCAGGCAAAAGTGAGTTTGATACTTCCACCAGTTATCCCGTTTGCAATCATCTCATGCAAGCCTGCAGCACTTCCTCTTGTTGATCAGCAAAGGCTTGTGTAGGTGTAATGAGTTCTGGCGCTCTGGAGCCTTCCCTTCATGTAGATGTCTGTCTTACAGTTCCTCCCTCTCCTCCCACTTTCCCTCCTAAATGTTCTCATTACCCGTCGCCTGTGTTTTGCACTTTCATTTTACCCTCCTCTGCCTTCGCTCTTTGCTAATGTTTATTGCTCACGTAGGTGTGATGGGTGATTGAACCTGCACCGTTCTGTTTAACGCCTTCCCTTCTCCTGTTCATAAGTGACAGCTTGCTGAGGCGGGATGAGCTTTGTCTGCAGCCACAACACCGGCCCCCTTCCATCAGCCGTTTGGTCCAGACAGCAGACTCCCAAGGCAGTAATGACCTCTGAATAGATGATGATAATAGCAGCCAGGCTAAAGACATCTCATATCTCATCCTCTTCCCCTCCTTTCATTGCCTCCGTTTCTCCCTCCACCCCAACATCCAGCATGTTTACGACTCCGAGGTGTGAAAAGTACCTCACCCTAGTGCATTTTTGCCTCGCAAGTTGTTTGTGTACTTGTGATTCGAATGACAAAACAAGACAAATTATAATTAACAACGCCCGCAAAACTTCTCACTGCCAAGAAGCGATTTACCACTGCAGCTGCAAGTGCCCCGGGGCTTCTTATTGGCCCTTATCCTGTTGCGTAATGCTTTCTTAACGTTGTGCCTGACTGAAAATCAATTAGCAACCTCTGTAATCGCAGGAAGTGCAGGAAGACTCCTGGAAAACATCCAAGCCTGTTAATTTGTTCCTGAACAAACAATATTGTATACTGCTAATTTCTGGGTTCTTACAGTATTCCACTCAACCAATCAACTCTCACTCTCCCTGTGCAGCTACTCGTTTGCTCTTCTATCATTTGTCCAATCTTTTCCTCTTTTGCTTTTCTAAGGCATTTGAGGAGAGAAGAAAGCATCACGAGACCCATCCACAGTCCCCAGTCCTGTTAAATCACTGTAAAGGGAGGGAGAGACAAAAAATAAATGACATCACTCAATGGATCCATGCGCAAATGTGCAATTGACAGGCAGGACACATAAGTACTACATATAATAAAAACCCTTGTTTTTTTAGATCATGAAAATGAAAATGTTTGGGAAGTTCTTGTCAAACTACAGAGCCAACCAGCGATGAGGTGAACGACCTCTTTGACACAACTGGTGTTTATCTTGGAAGCGTCGCCTTTATGAGACAGGCGACACCGGCCATTACTAAAGCCAAGTGCCGGCGTCTCATTAGACTCGTAACTCCAGTGCCAGCTCGCCAGAGCAAGGGCACAAGAACTAACAGGGTCATCAAACTGCAGGAGGACACCAGCCTGACACAGAGAGCTAACGGCTGCAATAACGCCCACTGCCAGGCTCACAAGCAGCTGCCTGGCTTCCACAGCTGTTACTTCACTCAATTTTCGTCGCAGAACATTTGTTTCTGATGACAGCCGACTGTTCTTACATCAGCACATCCAAGTTTTTTCACATCGATGTTCAGTGAGAGTGCATAACTCAGTATAATAACTAAATGTTTTTTTTTTTTGTTTTGTTTTGGTAAATTTTAATTTTTGAATATTTCAAAATAAAAAATTCTAAAGGGTTTACACTACTGATAAATGGTTACTCAGGGGGATCCTGTTGTGGTGTCTTCTGTGAATGTGAGTGGGGTGGTCTCTGGTGTGGACAGGTCCCCAAAAATCATTTTCCCACCACTGTGCTATCTTTTTATTTTATTTCATGTTTCATGTTTTGTATGCTGAAAGTTGTTGTTTTTGGAATTGATTCTTAAGTTTAAAGATGTTCTCTTTGTGTTACATACAGTATGTATAAAAAGTGATTTATAAATAAAGTTTGATTTGATGTGGATAATGTTTGAATTGATAACCATTTTTTAAGGCCAAAATTGTGTTGATGTATTTAATTACATAAATAGTCTTTGTTTATAAATGTTGTTTTTTAAATTTTATTTTGGTTTTTAATTTAATTGTATTTGCGTTTTAATACTGTTTTTATTACTGATTTTGATTTAAAAAAAAACTGATGTGATTGTTTTTAAATATATTATCTCATTTGCATATTCTTGTACAAAGATTAGTACAACATTTAGCTTTCTTTGTTTTTTTTAATTACAATTATTATTTAGATTTCTGAGACGTGTTCTATTAGAATCTATTCCTGCATGTACTTATGGTGTAAAATTCTATTACTGACTTTCATTTAAACCATATAAATTGAACTATTTGAGGTTTTAAATGCATTTTACTCTTCATTCCTCACTATAAAGTACCCCAAAGTGGTATTTTGATCTTCTCAGTAATCCTCTAAAAACCTGCACTGTCTGCAGCAGCCCCTCCAATACCAACGAAAATGAGCGGGTGGAAATGTGCTGCCGTCACTACGATGCCAATAGCTCCCTACAGGAAGAGTCAGCTCTGACAGCACCAGCCCCAGACTAACACCAGCACTCAGTTTCTCCACAGAGCTATTGGTGATCACCAAAAATCGTTCATTTTAGATGCAGAATCCCGTATATCTTCCAGTTGTGTCCTGTCCTCAATAAATTCCAGCTCAAATAGGTGTTTGTTACTTTACATGCGGCACCTCTTTAAGATCCCCCAACCCCCGGTCCGGCACAGCTGTGCAGGAGCCGCATGTGTTCTGTAGCAGTGAAGCGATGGCCAGGACTACTAAAGGCAGATGAATCATATGTGCATCCCTCTTTGATGAAGTTTGGATTATTTTCATGGGAGAAACAGAGACTAATTTCTCTGAGATGACGTCATGAAGTGGCAGCAGCAGTGTAGTCACACGCAGCAGTAGGCGGAGCTTCAGGAATCGAGTTGTTTTACTTCCGGGTAGGAAAAAAACTCACAAAATATAATTAATATTTCATAAATAATCTGTTTCTTAGTGGTCCAAATGTAAAATATGATCATATAAATGGATACAGTTCACTCTGAAAGGCTTAAGAAAATCATGGTATGGTCCCTTAAAATATTGTAACGTGTAATGTATTTGTCTTGGTTTAAATTTCTTGAATTTGTGCCATGTTTGTTATTTATTTATATTTATTATGTGTTCAAAAGGAAAAATTTCAGTTCACCAAAAAGACAGATATTTGTTCCTGTGGTCCTTTTATTTTCTAGATTGTGGGTCCATCATTGTCTTTATTTGTGCTACCAAGCCTTAAACCCCTGTCACACCAGGGCAGCGTTCTCGCTGCGATCGCGCGGCGTCCATCAAAAAATGCAGAACGCTGAGGTGAACGCAGTGACATCTCCAGTGGACGCCGTGGTGTCTCGATGGACGCCATGCGACGGCGCGCACTTTGTGCATGCACAAAGTACGTGCCGTGGCTCGGCGTGTTCATGGCGTTCTGATGTGCGCGCCGTGGCAGCACCGTAGCAGCGCACTGAGAACGCCGAGAGCGCCACAGCAGCGCCGTAGGCGCGCACTCAGGACGCACATAATCGCCACAAGGACGCAGCTGTAGACAGGGGCGCTTGCACTGAGATATCATATAGAGATAGCCATATCGTCCTCCTCAGCAGGAGTCAGGTCCGTCATCGTCTTTTGTGCCTGGATGGAAGGGCTGCTTGACCTTGATGGGGATGGAGAGTCAGGCGGAAGCAGCTCCACTTCCGCATGTTGAGGAGACGGTGGTGCAGTGGGGTTGGGTGGCTGCTTTTTCGTAGCCCTCTCTCGACTTTTTTTTCCTGTCATGATGCTTTGGGGAACAGGCAGGAACAGTGCGGGTTTGACTGACTATTGGCTTATATATACACGCTGCCGTGACGTCATAGGGACGATCTGGCAACTGCGCCGTGCACGCGCCATGGGCACGCAGTGACAACTCTTGGCGCGCCGTGTGAACTCCGTCAGCACGCCGTGACAACGCAGTGAAACGCCAAGTAAAACTCTGTGGGAACGCAGTAGCACGCCACGGATGCGCCGTAGGAGCGCCATAATCGCCGTGAAAGCGCGGAGACATCTCCATCTCCATTTTCCTGCGTTTCTACGGCGTTCTGAGAAATTTCATAACGCCGTGTGAACTCCGTAGAATCGCAGCCTAGTGTGACAGGGGCTTTAAGCATTAATGCAACAAAACTGCCCAGTGTAAATATGTGTACGCGTGCAAACATGGTTTATTGAACATTTCAAACCTGATTTGTTTTTCTTTCTTTTTTTGTTTGGTGTTAAAAAAAAACCCTAAAAGGATAATTTACCTTCACCAAACTACAGATAATTCGCATCCGGTACATTTTTCATCTCAGATATATGCAAATATGTATGTACATACATTCCTTTTTCAGATTAATGCCACCTGTGCAGTAACCTGCTGTGAAATGTCAGTGTAATTTTAAATTAAGAAAAAAAAACTTTAAGCCCAAATTTGCCAGAAATATGAATACATTGTAGCATTTCTGTATTTGATTTTTGTGTTTAACTTTTGTTGTGTTTAAATTTTATTTTTATTGCTGAAAACATCTTATAAATTATGATTTGCACTAAAACGTAAAAATGATTGTTCTGATAAATGTGGTAGATTTTTCTGAAGTGTATTTATTTAGTTTGACTAAAAAACTACAGCGATCCATTCTAATCTATATATTTTTTTACTTTACATCTTGTTTCTCAAACGTCAGGGTGCTACGTCACATTCAAACGTCTCTTTTCCTTTTGATCATCCCCAACAAAAGCTGTATAATCCAAAGCAGAGTCCATCTTTCAGGCTTGTGCTGCTATTACTACTCCTGTGGTGACAATTCTGTCTCTGTTTAGGTTGACGGCTCAACTTGAGCTCATCTGTGTTCCACCTGTTTTGAATTTTCCTAGCATCTCCTTTGTTCTGATTCTGTCTTTTTCCCTTCATCATTTTTTTCCTTTTCATAATTCAAAAACAGACACCAAACAAAAAGCATTTCCTTTTCTCCACCATGTATCTTTGCTTCTTTCCGTGTGGCGTCCAAAAGTTAATTCTGACGGTGACGCTGGTGAATGTTAACATCATTCAAACCTGACAAAGGAAATCAGACATTATATGGATAAAAGACTAAATGAGCTGATTCGTTTTCTTGTGTGAATTCTGTTTTACAAATGAACATTGACAAGTCACACATTTGATTGCAGGTGTCAACTTTACTTAAACAAACAAGACACATGCCCTGTCCATCCGGTGAAGGATGCCAGCCTGTCGCAGGACAAGACACACGGTATTTAAAAAAAACTTATGTCAATGATATTTACAGACAAAATTGGGTTGGAAAAAATAAAAGAGCTTGATTTGCTAGATTTGTGCCCCCCCCCTTCCCCGTCTTTTTATGCAAATGATTTTATAAGCATTTTATCTCATTCTCATATTAACATGATCTAATTCTCTTTCAATTTCCCTGATATTTTTTTTCTCAATACTTTCACAATAAAAAACCTAGAATATGAGAACACTTTGGGAAAATGACAGTTTACTTTAGGAATTTTGCACAAACTGTCATACCAGGAAATGTGGTTTTACAAGGTAAGGACACATTGTGTTTGTGTCTAAATTGTTTTAGAAGACATTGACTGAGCACGTGGAAAGCCCCCCCCTCAGCTATTGGATTAATTAGGGAATCTTAGATCCTGACATCCTTCAGGAGGATACACTTCATCACTCCAGGCATTGTGAGTTTACTAAGAGAGACGAAATAGTCCAAGCTGGAAAAAAAAATACCTTCTCCTTCTCTCCTTCCTTGGCTTCTCGCTAGAGTAATCGAGCAATCAGGAATGATTGATTGATTGGGGAGAGCGAGAAGAAGGAAATCCTCCCAGGGAAAGGGAAGAAATCTGTACAGTAGCTTTAAATAAGTGAGAAAAATGGTCGGAATGATGGAGGAATCACAACGTCTAAAGGCAGAGTGGCTTAGGAGGTGAAATTACTTCACCTCAAAAAGTAGATAAGAAAAGGACGTGTAGCATGATGTGGACTCGTGCATATGATGCCACATGAGACAGACGGTTCTGTGGTTTGGAACAGAGAAGCTTTGAGAGGAAGGAGGAGGAGAGCTGAAAGCGTAATTAGCCTGTGAACGATAACAAAGCGGTGTCCAGCCCCCATCAAGTTTTCCCAGGAACATTGCAAGTCAAGAATGGAATCCGGAAAGACTAAAGCTTTTTTTTTTTTCTATAGAACTTGTTTGATATCAGATCTACAGACAACTGCAATCCCTTCCTTATAGATGATCACACATTTTTTTTTATCCCTACTCCAGCTGACTTGCTGATGATTATAAAATATTTCCGTTAGATAGTGATGTTTCTGTGCCAAAAAGCATATCAATTTTAAGTAACTGCCATTCATTTCAATAACTCTTCATTTTCCTGCCAGAAGAAAGGTCAAGCAGTTATACATAATCTTGTTGACCCCGGTAGATGTGCATTCGCTCCATGTGATGCAGATTGATGTTAGCTATGTTGCCATGGCTGTGAAGCTGGTCGCAAATTGCCTTTTGAACGAACGTAAAATAATCTGCCCAAGCTAGTCACTCACATGACTCTATATGATTCCTATTTGGAAAAAAAAAAAATCCTGTGTCTGGTTATGAAAAATGATACAGACCAATGCTTTTAAATAAATTCAGCCATCTCCTACCCAGTACAAATTTACAGAATCTGCAAGAAACAGACCACTTAAAAAAAGTGAATATGAAAAGAATTTACTTATTTCCATAATTCCATTCTTTAAATCTTCAAAGAATATAGATTCAGACCCAACTGTTTGATTGATTTCAAGTATTTATTTGTTCGTTTTTTTACATAAATTGGGTTTTGAACTTATGAAAGGGTGTTTGTGTGTAAAATAAATTATTATGCATTTTTAATTTTGTGAAGCCAAGTTGTTGAGGAGAATCCAGGTGGCACTAAGGAAGGGTAGAGAAAGAGTGGTCCACACTTCAGACTGGGTGGTGGCGCTAATGCACCAATAAGCTCTTTTCCAACCACCAATAAACCACAGAAGAGTTGTCTCATGTTCAACATGTAGAAGACTTCTGACTTGACAACTAGCTAGAAGTCCATTGTCCATCCCCTCCATTGTCTGATTAATGGCATATACTTGTACAGCTTTTCTACTTTCTTTGAAGTCCCAAAGTGCTTTACAGTTGCAGTACTGTTCACCCAGTCACACATTGTGGCTCTGCTGTCGAACACTGGTGCCAACCTTCCACCAGTGGCAAGGTGGGGTTCAGTGTCTTGCCCAAGGACACTTTGACACATGGCAGGTTTCAAACCTGAAATCTTCCAGAACACCCTACCACTGCACCACGGCCGTGGGTAAGCCACAAAAGTTCATATCTAAGGAGGCTGGCGGTTCACAGAGCGCTGTGTCCAAGCAGATCTACAGAAAGTCCAATGGAAAGAAAAAATGTAGAAGATGCACCAGCAAAAGAGACAACCGTAGGCTGCAGTGGATTCGGACAAGATTCAAGAAACTGCAGACATCCAGAAAGAGTGGAATGAGGTGGAGGAACAGCTTCAAACATTCAGCTTCCAAAAACACGCATTCAGGAGATGGACTACAACTGTTGTGTTCCTGTCAAACTAGTTCACAGCCTGGACCAACGGACAAAATATCTCAATTTGACAAGGAGAAGAAGGTCCAAGGTCCAGTTTTTTGATGACAGTAAAGTGTGCCATGCATTTAGGCGTCAAGGTCCAAGGGTTTGGAGGAAGCCTGGTGAGGAGCAGAACCAAAGCTGCTGGAGGTTCACTATGAAATCTCCACAGTCATTCATGATTTGGGGTCCAATGTCAAGTGCTGGTGTTGGTAAACTCTGCTGTTTTAATTCCAAAACAGTCTAGCAGATGACTTCATGATTCCTTCTGCTCAGAATCTGGATGGAATATTTTGTATGCAGTACTGTATACATACTGTAAAAATACTTGGCATCAATTTGGCCCTAAATCTGTACTATATTTATTTTTGAAATGGTCTGTAAATTGTATCTATTTCTATGTTTGCAATAATTTACACATGGCACAAAGGGAGGGTTCTCACTGTTGCCCATCAGATTAAAAACCTGTTTGAAAATATTATTAAGAGCTGTCAGGAACCACAGGGAAGATTGTTGGTGCAGCGACCGGCTTTGGCAATATCAACATGCTGAACGCACAGCAACACTCCTATGTCTCTTAAAAGGGTGATAAAAAAAGTGCAATAAAAAGCAATGAGCAGTTGGCATTAAGCATGTGTCAACAACTTTTCCGAGGCTAAATTAAACATGAGAAGAGTGGCTGAGTAATTCATGAGCTGGATGAAGAGAAGTTCAGACTCAACAGCATGAAGATGTGCTGAGTCCTTAACATGCGAGTGATGGCTTTAGAGCATAATCAATACCTGGCACCGTCAGCTCTGGCACAGATGCCCTGGCTTGAGATCTTGTGAATTTTTAAATGCTGTTGCCCTGTTCTCTATACAGAGCAAATAGATTTCCCTGTACATACACACTTTTATGGCCAGCTTTACTTGTTTCAGTGGAAGTGCTTAGCAGCAAACACACTTAAGAAGGACTTAATAATCCAGAAACTCAAAGCTGCATTATTTGGCTTTTTGCCCTCTTAGATGTAACATTACACACAAATATATATTTTACTGATATGTTGACTCCCCATAAAAGATAACCTCCATCCAGATTGGCTAATTTAAAGAATGAAACTCTAAAATCATTCAGTTTCAGGAATTTGTGACAGAAAGAAATTATGTCATTTTTTTGCTGTTTCTTGGGAGCATCTTCTGTTATTTTTTGGTCAAAGTTTGCCAAGGGAATATTGTAGAACACTTGGGGACACATGAATGGCTCAAGGGAAATAAATTGGTGAGCCGACTTTCATTGATAGTTTATATTTCTTAGTTCGTACCGTATACAGAGCTTGAAAAAGGACACTAAATTAACAGTTATTGTTATTACTGTACACAAGAAACCAAGTGTTGGGCTCGCTAAAAACGATCTGGTGCACATGGAATAATGTTTGCAAATATGAGGCAATTTTGCTAAATTTAGTCAACACCAGGAGATAATCTGTGAAATTATTTGGTTGTATTTTCACTTCAGAGCTGTCAATAAAGACATTGTAGTATTTCTTGTGATTGACAGAAATATTGGCTTTCTACTGCAAACATTTCCTGTAAATACTGTATGTAAACTCCTGTAAACCCCTTCAAATCATTGTTTGGCACTAATATTAGGACTATTATTACTTTGTGTGTTTAGTAATTTGACTTAAAGCACATTTGAAGACTGTGTTTAGAGTTGATTGATTGATTGACTGATTGATTTCCAGCATAGATTGTAAAAAAAAACAGGGCAAAACACACAATTTTAAGTCACATTTGATTCATTAGATATAATAATTATTAGCTAAAGTCAAGTAGACTTTGATTACTTGAAAAGGAGTGGGAAGAAGTGAATTGATATAATCCCACCCCTACGATTGATGAAACATTTCTATGGAAGTAAGTTTACGGAAAAAAAGTGTAATTTAGAGTTAAATACTCCAAAATGTTCTAAATAGATTCATTAAACTACATGGTTGCTCTGGTTTGAAATTGCAACCTTGAAGAAAGAACGTACATGAACGTACTCGACTGTCCTGCATTGGAAAATGATCCAAACCACCGACACTCCGCTACCTCCTCAAAAAGGGAGTGTGAAATTCCAGCTGCAGTCAAGAACTACTTAGCCCAATCAAAAATACATTCAGCCTAAGGTATCCACTTAAGAACAAGTGTGTCCTTGACTGAACCTTAAGGATCCATTTTTGTGTCAACAATACTCAAGAAAAAGACCTACCCTTGAGGCTCTGAGGTTCTCTTGTTTCACTTACTGTATTTTTCTAAGTCAAGTTGTTTTTACATTTTTTCAAACAGTATTCTCATGTGTGGTTCAGTGCACTGTCCACTAAGAGTCCAACATGACCAAAGATGTAACCAAAATGAACATCCACACACCCTGATGATCCCGACATGGACAAATCCAATTTATTTAGTTAAATGGCCATGGCAGATGCTGGATTTTAGTAGCAAATTAAATTTTCTCTGCAGAAATTTCAGCTTTAGACGGGAGCGGAACCACTAAACACAGGTGATATCATCTCGACAGGGGATATGTTTTGACACATTTTAATGCCACGGAAGAGATTATATTTGCAGGTTATTAGGAAGGTGAGGGAAGGGGCCGGAGTGTAATAGTGCATGCTGTAGATTCATGTTTCCAATTTCTATAGACAAAAGGAGCATGACGGAGGCTCTGGCTTTGAATAGTAATCAGGAGCTCATCATTCTTCTTGTTTTGAAAGAGGATAATATGACAAATGTTTAACATTACTCTTTGTGAAATATAAAGGCCCCAAATGGCAAAACAAGGTAATATGCTACGCAGGAAAACAGAACGCTAAAATGAGAATCCAACATCCATTTTTAATCATTAAAAGGAGGCGGCGTGAGGGGAACATGCAGGTGTTTTTGGGGTGCACGTGATTTTTCCTAATCTAGTTTTTGATTGGTTGTGAGAACAAAAGACTTTAAGCTATCAAAGAGGATGAAAAAGAATATTCCAGCTGGGTAAAGTCGTTTGTCACAAGATGTTAACCATCCTTGTCATACAGATGTTTTTCATTGCAGGTCAAATTTGAATTTAATTTGAGTTTTTTTCGGCCTTTATGAGCCCTTCAAAGTGTACAGTGAAACTTTTTGTTGCGTCTTTATACAGACTTTTTTTTTCACTCTTTTTTTTCCTTCCTCTAATTTTTTGACCATAAAACATTTTATTCTCATTATCTTTCCAGATTTTGTTCACATTATCGTTCCCGAAGTCATCACAGGTCATGTAAAGTGTGTTTAAAAGAAATGTGTGTTCACCGCTTGTCTTTTTCTGCTTCAAGTAACTGCCAGATAATGACTTTTCCACCTGGCATCAATGTTCTGAGACAGAAATGACAGGAAACAACTAAATAAATCAACCTCACATGTTGTCCAAGACTGATTTAGACCATAAATATCAATAGATTGATCTTAAAAGCCACATTTTGAAGGGGTGATAGTTAAAAAAGCCAAAAGTGGAACAAAAAAACATAAAATCATATGCTATATGTTAATTTTTTTCTTCAAATTTTTCAAGAAACAAAAGCTGTTTACTCCTCTGAAGTACCAAACATTTGGTAAGGAAGAAAAACCTTCCAGCGGGACAATTCAAGTCAGACACCGGATGGGAATGGGACATGAAAGAGCCCCTGTAAGACTGCCGTCCCCCTCCCCCAGGTCAAGTTTCTAACATCCTCATCTTCATATGCATTCTTCATGTCCACAAAACAAGTGTGTTGGTAGAATACAAATGTCTCTGAAAACCTGAGGTGTCTTTTAAACGGAGACCCGGTAACATGAAGCAACTGTTAGCTTATTGTTAAAACTTTAGGAATCCAGGCTGGACATTTTAAAGCTCCATAAATGAGGTGAACCCAGAAATAAAGACCATCAGGCAAGTGGACACCAACTTTTGTAGAGACATGAAGGCATCATTCAGACAATTCCATTTGTATTTTCTGTATCAATTAACATACATAATGGAAAAATACTTTGATTTAAAATTATGGTTTCAATTTGGAAGGAGATTATAGTTCATATTTTACTATAAACGTCCTCATTTGACAATTTTATTAGTACAATTTCTATCCAAACCCAGTTTATTAGTGGTTATCAGACCTTTAATGGTGAAAATGTTAACTTTAACACATTTATTCTAAATTAAACACTAACTTGTTATGTGCATGTGCTTTTATTTTAGCGTATTAAGTATTATCTACCACTGTATATAATGTGAAAGTAGGTTAAATTTTTAAAAAAGGCCAAAGTTTGAAAAACTTCTGCAGTTTTGGCTGAAAAAGAATATCCAGATAAGTGATTGTTTGTTATGTAACTTGGATTTTAATTTTGTTGGGGTTCAACTGCTTTGATTAAAGCAAGGCATTAACATTTTTATTGTAAAAGATCCCTTGCCAGTCAATAGAGATCTTTATAGAGGCAACCTCTATAAGGCAACCCTGTGCAGCAAAAGGTTCTACCTTTGAAAAAGCTCTGAAATGACCAATTTATTAGTCCAAGATTAGCTCCAAGAACCCATTGGCACCTATTAAAAAAAAAATTATCAGTCATTCAATTTATCAGAATAACTATTCTTTCTCTGTACCTTTTATAACGTATTCTTGCTAACAGTATTATTTTTTAATGATATCATTTATTTAGTTATTCAAGATATAAACTGACCAATCAGATGCCTCAATAGAAAGCATTTGGTGCCCCCACCTCTAACATTTAGAATTTTTGATAGATTCTTCTGAGCCAACTCACAGTGGAAGAGATTAGGACTTCCAACAAGCTCACTCCTGATTGGTCACAGTAGTTGCCATCGAAACAATGACTCTTCTGGCTCCAAATGGCCAAAAAAAACGGCAACTACCTTGACTTTGCTTGGTTGGAACCAGAAGTAATACATTTTCTATGGGTGAAGTCACGCTTGCTCAGTCCAGTTCTCTCAGATTAAAGTCAGATATCCCAAGATGCCACAGCATAGTGACCTAAATGGAAGGTTTTCAGCAAAGTCATCAACGCTGCAGCGTTTATGGACGAGTTGCATTTCTACATGCTGGGCGGTGTCTGTATAAGGAGTGATTATTGTGCCACAATATTGAAAGCAAAAGTCACAGTTTAGAGAAAAAAATGTTCAAACTTGCAAACAAAATGTAAACTGTTACGAATAAAACTTCATAATTTGCAAATGAAAATACATATATATGTGTGGTTTTTTTTGCTTTCAAAAAAATGTTCTGTTTGCAGCACAAATGTTTTTAGATGGGTTGTGTCTCATCTCACTTTCTGTGGAAGTTTTAAGAAAAAGTTGCGATTTTACTGCGACCGGATGATTTTCATTGGCCACCTGGGCACTTTTCAAAGTTATGCGGTGGCAGTCCAGTAACAGGATGACGCCACTACGAAATCAGGTAACAACCGGGCAGCCACAGGCCGGTGGCAGCATCTTCTTCAGCATTAGTATCTTCAGCGGAAAAAATTCAGCTCACAGCATTATCACAGGAAGTGCTATATATCTATTGCTTAATTATGTAAAAAAGTTACGGTTTTAAAGTTTTAATAAGTTAGTTTTAGAGTGTTCAGTAAATTTTTATCTTGTTCGGCCTGCAATCAAGGGTTTGTTTTGGATTTTTCAAGAGAATCATCCATGTAGTTGTAGTAGAACATCAGAGGCTCTGGCCGGGCTGCTGTAAAGCGAAAACACTAATACCTGACTTAGCTTACGTTTGCAGCTTTTCCTCCTGAACGCAGACCATAATCCTGCAGTTAAGGTGCTCAGCTTCCCAATATCAGCCGCAAAAAGCCTCTGGTGCTGGCTGTCTTAGCCGCTGAAGACATCTTAACCGAGATAGACTAATGCTGACAAACAAAAATCTTCATAAGTACGTCCTTGATATGCAATTCCTTGAATGTGGCACCATAAAGCCTAACAGAGTGAGAAATCCCTCATGAGCTTGTTTTGGAGTCAAATTCAGCTTGTAGTTACCACATTTGACGGATGGTATTCAATTTGTCAAACCAATTTAAACTCATTCCAGGATGATTCCATAAAAGTGCAATTATAAAACGGATTTCTCTGTGTCTTTTATGGCCCACCAAGCCGCCGTAAACGATGTGAAGTCTGACACGGTAGATCCAGAGTCTGGAGGGGAATGCTGCGGTGCCGTTTATTACACCCAGAAAGAACAAAAGTTAACATGAGAGAGGAATTCGACTTGTATTCCCACTAGCCATCCATGCCTTCTCTCAGTGACACGTATTCCTTTTCATGCTAATGTTTTTTGGTTAGAGGAGAAACTTTTGATCATGAATCAGAGGATTGTGACTTTATGCAAAAATGCAGAGGAGTGGTGAGGGGCTAAATGGGAGGAGGCTAAATGAATTATGCACGTCTCCAGCGCATCCACCTTTTCCTCATTACTAGGAGCCATCTGACTAGTAATTAAATTCATAGGCTGATAGAATTCCCTCGTTTTCTGTCACTATGCTTTTCTTATGCACTTTGTCATTCTGGCACTTTCTAAAAAGAGAGCTGGGGGGCTCGAGAGCATCATATTTTAGTTTTTGTTTTTCTGTCTTTTATTCGTATGAATGTAATTTACTAAAAGAGTTTATTGTAGCAGAGGAAATGCAATCTACTGGAGGCTGATTACCAAGTTTTTTCCAGTGATTTGAAAAGGAGGAGAAGAAAGCCACCAAAGCACAGGCAGCTATGGAGCTGCAGATAAGAAAAACATCCAGGAATGTTCCATATTTTTCATCTTGTGAGACCTCGTAGACCACCGCTGCCAAGAGTCTGTCATGCAACCAACCATGCACGCTGACCGGCAGCGAGGAAGGTCCTCCTCTGGCCTTGACGTTATCACAAAGTGTGTACAAGTGGCCGCCTATTACTGAGAAAAGAACATTTTGATGCCAAATGTGCGTGGAGCAGGAACAGAAACAGTTTCAAAAGGAGGGTGGAAACCACTTCATGTGGCAGCAGAACACGTTTGATGAACAAAGACGAGGGGGAAAAACTGGTTCAAGAATGTAGGAGAATTAAAATTTTAGCAACATTTCAAAGACGAATATATTCTAGATGTCAAGGAATGATACAACTAAAAACGCTTGATAGAGAGGATAAAATCTATACTTACATGTTATTAGATAATTGCACAAAGTCACTTTTCTGCCAAAAATGAATTTCTGATTTATTTTTTACCTTCCACTTTGACTGTAAATGTATTAGTGCACCTGTTATAATCTTCAACATGCAAGAAATAGATTTGGCAAAATGAACGTTTGAATTCATTTGAAGCCTGATTAATGCTTTATTTAATAATAAATTCACTGTTAATATTAAGCAATTCAAAGCAAAATATGTCATGTTTTAGCTAAACGAAAACAACAATTTATTTATTAAAACTTTTAAAAAACTGAATATGACTGTCATGATTTAGTGCTTAGGTTTGGTCATGTTCTGTTTTCTGTTAGTTTCACCATCTTCAGGTTAATCATCCACAGCTGTTTTCATTTAGTTAATTGCCCTCAGCCTATTTAAGCGTCTGGTTTTCAGTTCTTATGGTCAGGTCATCTGCTCTTCTATGTTCTGTCACTGCACTGGTGTGTTCTCCTGGAGTTGTCATGTTTAAGTTGATTTAGTAAATGTTTGTTTCTGCAGACAAGTCTGGTCTCCTGCGTTTGGGTCCTCCACCACCATCCCTGACAATGATAGCTTAAAGGGCCTATACTATGCTTTTTCTGAAGCCGTTCAGAGTAAACTATATCCATATATATGATCCTATATTTCCTTCGGTGCACTAAAGAACAAACTATCTCTAAAATATTAGTTATTTTTGTCAACTCTTTTGTCAACTCATCCGGTAGTAAGACGACTCGTTCTCTGTGGCTCCGCCTTTTGCTCCTTGTGGGTCCTGCCTATTTAGTGATGTCATCCTAAAGACGACCACTAAAAACAAACAACATCCAAACTTTTCTAAAGATTGATGTGAATATTGTGTATCTGCTTTTAGTAGCCTCAGAGTTTTTTCAAAAAAGGTAGCGGCATCTATCAGGGACCGGCGTTTATTCCATCACAGTGAGAATGGGGATGGATAGTGGGCAAATTCTGCGGCGAAATTCGGTCACAAATTGCAGATAACATCTGGGGCCCGTTTCAAGAAGCAGGTTCAACAAATTTAGAGTTGAAACTTGAACTTAGAGTCACTGGACTCAAAATTCCCGAACTTAGAGTTTTCGGTTTCAGAACAGCTGAAAATGTTTGATTCAATCAACTTGAAGTTGTTAGAACCAGAATCAGGTGCGAGCGTTGCGAGCATTAAAAGCCCTGATCAATGGAGCAAAGACAGCACGATTCACCATGGCAATGAGAACAAACAACTGAGACCTACGCCGACGGAAATTGATAAGTTCCTAAAGCATATGTAGACTACAAGAACATTTTCCGATTAATAAAATTAATCAGTATAGTCATGCCATTAAACAACTTCAAAACAAAAAGGCAATTAGAACTAATTTGATCTTTGAAAAATTTAATGTATAATGAACCCCAAGGTTTTTTGGATTTATCTTTCTTCTTCTCATACAGCATATGTCTATGATTTTTGTTTGCTTGCTTTTCTATAATATGTACTCATTTTAATTTCCCCTGAGACATTCACTTTTTTGTTGTACTATCTTGTTTGTTAATAATGTTATTTAAAAAAAAAGAAAGAAAAGAAACCCAGCTGCAGCGGTAAAACAGAGAGAAAACATCTGCAGAGTTAATGCATACGTCTACATTTGAATCATTTCAAATAACGAATAAATAATAATATCAGGAAGGTTATTTGGTCACTTGTTAAGTAAGGAATGGTTCTTGATCTGTTAATAATTTAACCAGTCATCTCCGTAATCGCATGAATGACCGTTTTCCTTACCCCCCCACCCCCACCACCACATACACACACGGATATCACCGCATGCTAAAATGAAACACTGTAGCTGCCTGGAATATGTTAAAGTAAGCTTTTACTTAAATGTAATTCTCCAGACTTAAAAAAAAAAATTCGCTGAAAAGGTTTTTTTTTCCATAAAAACTGTATACCGGAACCGGGAATCGAACTTGAGATGTCGTAGTTAAAGGCAGCGCTGCTGACAATTGAGTTATTACTCATTATATATGGTCCTATGGGGAGTTGAGATTATTTACCGGTGTTTGAAATTTAATGATTTCCATTGTTAAGGGTTTCAAATGATGAAAATAAAACTCTTTATTTTTAATAGTAAATCCCTGGAAAAACTCACTATTTATAATATCGCTAAAATAAAAATGAATCAGGGAAACTCCAGTCAATCGACTCGTGTCCTCAAATCCTCTCCAGACATAAATAACATTTCCTCTGGATTAATCCAGCCTCCTCTCTACATGATCCTCTATGAATGGACATGTCATTTTGGTTTCTGCGTGGTGGAAACGTGACGTCTCTAATGTGAATGTTCTCTAAATATTAATGAAGAACTCACATTTGAACATCTTTCACTTTAAAAAGGGGCGGAGACCGCAGAGAACTCTGAGTTTCCTGAAGAAAACCTGCTCCAGACCAGGTTTCGTTCACAGACTCAGTTACCACAGTGATTGATTCTGAGTTCAGCCTAACCCGCTTCTTGAAACGGGCTTGGTTTCACCCACTTTCACGGGTTTGAGTTATCTCTCTTTCTGAAACCGAAAACTCAAAGTTTTGCTGAATTTGGAGTTCAGGAACTCAGAGTTCCAACAAAACCTGCTTCTTGAAACGGGCCCCAGATGAACATTTCAGGTTTTTTGAAATGATGTGAATATTGTTGTGGTTAGCACTGACCGTGAATGTTTTCGGTTCTCTTTAAAGCATCATTAATCTCTGTATCAAAAATCCTTTTGACTTCAATGCGGATCATTTTCCTGGAGATGCGCACATCTTTCTGCATTAGCTCAATAATCCATGTTCAAACCAGTTCCTCTAAACCAGTTCAAGAATTCATTTGATTTTTTTTTTTTCTGCAGCGTTTTCTTATCACCCACCTGTTCGCACCATTCTTAGATACGTTTAGGATCCACCCTAAAAATGTCAGGCAGATTCTTCACCCGAATGTGTTTTGACGTATGCCACCGAAGGACATTTAAATGCTAAATTGAATAAGCGGAGGGTAAACAAGTCTTTGCGCTAGGAAGTGCTTTCCTTCACGTGGGTGCGCTCTGAAGAACAGAAGTTTACAATTAAATGCATGTAATGACTTTTTTGTTGTTGCATGACCTTTTTAAAGTTATAAAACTGCTGTTAATGTGTATATTTTAGTGCTGGAAGTTCCGTACTAAAGCTAGCGGACTGACGATTATTGGTTGCGTTATTGAACGAAGAGAGAATCTTGGCTGTGAACTGACACTTTATAAACAAACTAAACAGAATTTAAAACTATTGAGAATTTTTTTTTTTTTTTTTTTAAAGTGGTATGAAAGTGAAATTGTTCTGAACATTTTTATTTGCAAACGTCCACTGCAATAAGATATTTGTTAAGGCAACACACAAAAGCTTCCTGCTATACAGAAGAGCAGCATGGCTGACATGCTGATTATTCCCTGGATCATTTGTTTTTAGACTTTTCAACAATGACTGGGACAAAGAAGCCTGGAAAACAAACAGATCTTGAAGAAATTGGTTGAAGATGCAGGACTAGAGGATTATTTGAGTTTAAGCATTTTAAAATCCAGGTTACTGAAATCCAAATTATACATATTTATCACAATTTCTCTTTTCATTTTTAACCTAATTTCAAAGAAAGGCCTGTTTGACCTTTTGTCCTCCTGCTGATTCAAATTTCCAGCCTCACAGGAGCCAGGCAGCAAATCTTGTTCTGATGGTAAAAAAATTGCCCTAAAACCCAACATTATTTCAGCAGGGAGGAAGACGAGAGTCCATTTTGTAAATGGACTCTTTCAGGAACATGCGGTCTCGCAATATCTCAGCCTCCCCTGTGTACCTTTTTCTGTTGGGAAACTGAGTTAGGAAGATGGGCTTTGTGGATTTATGACTCGGATGCAAGCGCACACCTGAGAGAAACCGTTTCACATCTGGACCGAGAGCTGCTGTCGACAGTGAGGAGCTTCAACAACAGGGACACAATGAATAACTATTGATGAGGAAAGGGCAAATGAAGGCCAAAACTTCTCAACTATCAACACACTCAAAACAGACATTAAAAGGTAAGCTGCTGTGCTGAATACGTATATTTTTAAATGGTAGGAGAGATAAATAATGAGCACAGCCAAACTGATGGAAAAAACACATTGTCCCTGAATATGAAGACATGTGGAGACTTTACGGTAACCCCAGAAACCACATGCATGGTGGACTTCTTCTTCTTCCTTTTGACAAATTTGTGGGTGTCACACCATGGCCAAAATCCTGGACTTTCGCAGTGCAGCCAAACCAAATAATAAGCGCGGGGTGGCCGAGGGGTTTCTCTGACCCCTCTGACTTGACTGGAGCATGTTTTCTGCACTTTAGAGTCACCTATCAGCTACCCTCCATTTACAAGACATCTCTAACCAGAACCAAAAACCCTAATGACATGAATATTTCAGTTTATAGGCATGAGAAAAAGACAAATGAAAGAAGGAAAAAAAAACAAAGAAAACATTTTATTTATGGTTAATTCAGCTGACAGACAGCGCTTGAGATTTGATTTAAATGCACCCCCAAAAGTCTTAAGCATTAATAAAAAGTAATTACTTAATCATAAAAGCACCCTTTTGCCATTAATATATGTTGAAAGGAAGCAGTCTGCTTGTCAGAAAGACAAACGACAGACCCATACATCGCTTGACATCAATTTAGAGGAACTGCGGTTTTCTCAAAAACCACTCTCCCCTCCCAAAGCCTGCTTTTAGGCCTCTGGGAGACACGGAGTCCATTCCAAGGATCTCATTCCTCTTGGCTGTTTGGATGAGATTTTTGGTCAAAGAGGTTCCTC
Organism: Oryzias javanicus; assembly: GCA_003999625.1. Taxonomy (NCBI): domain Eukaryota; kingdom Metazoa; phylum Chordata; class Actinopteri; order Beloniformes; family Adrianichthyidae; genus Oryzias; species Oryzias javanicus. The sequence continues at coordinate 17,921,332 of CM012455.1, read as the reverse complement.
CGGGTGATTGATGAGCCATGGCCAATTAGAAGCTCAGCCACGGAGGCCTACAAAAGACACGAGTGATCTCAGACATAAACATTGATAGTCATGAGGCTTGGGAATACCTGTCCTTATTGGTTTCTAGCAAGAGACACTAGATCTCAGAGGGCTCAGAATACAGAAATAATATGCAATGTTGAGCATTTGAGACTGGCAGAGAGTCCATTTCCAAGCAAAAAACCACGTGTGACGTCAATGTGGTGCCATCTCATTGGAGGGGGAAGCGGCTGCTAAGTCTGTCATGAGGGGCGCCAGCCAGGAGCTCGTTAGACAAACTATGACAACAAAAAGTTGCCCTTGAAAATCAATTATGAGCACAAGAGTGTCTGCATCTGTTTCTGCTTGGAGTTATGCGGCGCTGTCTGCCTCCGTCGGCTTCACTGCCGTGCAGCGGGTCATCCCCGCGGGATTAGTGATGGCACAAAAGCCTCTGGGACGGTTCTTGTAAATCACAGCAGACGAAGCGAGGCGATGACAGCTCTGAGAGACTTCTGCTGTCTGACCGGACCATTTACTGCGGCTTCCTGGGAGGAGAATGTTTTATTGTAGTCAGTCAGAGCAGAGAGTTTCTATGTGTGACACAATTTTAAATAGAAATAAAAAAATCACACTGGCTTTATTGTAAAGGCCACATGAGAGCAGTTTGTGAGGCATATACGTTCACACTGGCCTCAGTAACACACGTTCAAGTGACCACCTTCAATGAAAAGTCTATGTATACTCTCACGTTCACGTAATCTACACAGTTTTTAAGTCTTTTTCACAAAACGTACATTGAAAATTAAACCAGTTGAATTTCAAACATTGAAGGACACGGATTAGTTAGTGACATATGGGAAGTGTTCAAGTGCCTCTAACTATTTGGAGGAGAAGTTGATAATTCTGGTTTGTGCCTGACTTGAATTGGATAACACCAAGTCTTAGGGATCATTCAGACTAGACACATTTGGTTCCAGAATTTGTTTCGCTCGATTATCTGGAACAAATTTTCAGTCTGAATACATGCAAGAAAGCCCTAGTCCAGGACCAGGAACCGCTCTCAGACCCATCTTTCAAAGTGGTCTTGGTGTGTTTCCAATCTGACTGGGCCATACCAACGTGAAAATTAAAAATTGTTGTTGCTGACATTCAAAACTGGCAATTAAAATATAAAGTTTTAGTAAGTTAATAACCTTGAAAAGGATTTTAAAGAGGTACGTCTCTGACTTTCTCTTGTAGTTCCTGGCCAATGACTGAAGAGATCTTTAGTTTTGTGGTTTTGTTTACAAGCTTTGGTCCTAAACAGAAATCTCCCTCAGACCCCAGTCTGAATACAATATTCAGGACTCAATACCGAACAAATTAAGTGGACTCGGTCCAAACCAACAGACTTTGCCAGTCTGAACACCCTCCACTGGAGGAGCTGCTCCTCTCTAGGACTTCCATGGGCCCGAACAATCCAAAACCCTGCAACACTCACATAGGTCAAACACCTACATGACAAAGGTTTTATCATCAGACTGATGGAGAAGTGATAGTAAAGTCCCACAATGCTCTTTAAGTGTCCACAGAGGGCAGTTTCATTACAATGTCCTGCAATATTTACCCTTTTTTTTTTTTTTTTTAGCTGTTTTTACATTAGATTAGGTTGGATAAGAAATTGTTTATTTCAAGCAATCAAAAGAAAAAAGTAAATTAAATCAATCACGGTTACCCATAAATCACTTTATCAATCACTCTAAGGCCAAACAACAATGAAATCAAAGGATTTCAATGACTATTTCTTCTGAAATTACATGTTCATATGTATTGAATTCACTAGCACAAAAAGCATTCTTTAAAGTGTTTTGTTTTATGTAAAGGAGCCATATCATGAATTTTCTTAAACTTTTCAGAGTGAACTATATCCATATATGTGATCATATATTACCTTTGGAACACTATAAAACAAATTGTTTATGAAATATCAGTTATTTTTTTGTGAGTTTTTTTCTATCCAGAAGTAAAACAACTCGATTCCTGAAGTTCCGCCTACCGCTCCGTGTGGCTGCCATCCATTTCATGACATCATCCTAGTGTCTTTCTTCGTTTTGCCTACGAAAATAAACAGTTTCCAAATTTCTTCCAAAATGGATGCACATACCACATATCTGCCTTTAGCATCGCTACACTGGTTCACAACACACATACATGCGGCTTCTGCATGACTGTGCCCAATGTGGGAGATGTCTTAAAGGAGCCCCGTGTCTAAACTAACGAACACCTGTTTGAGCTGGAATTTATTGAAGACAGAACACAACTGGAAGATATATGGTAATCTGCATCTAAAATTAAAGATTTTTTGCAGATCATCACTGGTTCAGTGGAGAAATTGAGTGTTGGTGTCAGACTGGGGGCGGTGCTGTCAGAGCAGACTCTTCCTATAGGGGGGTGGTTGACATAGTGCTGACATCAGCACGTTTCCAACCACCTTTCGTGGGTATGGGAGGGCTTACTCTTGAATGCATGAACGCATCAAAATACCGTTTTGGGGGTTCTTTTGTGGTAGTTGAAATGCATTTCTCAAAATCAGTTTATTCAGAATGCCCATTTAAAAAATGATCAAACATACATGTGAGAATTCTCTCAGTATTGTGGCCTAACCTTTGTAGAAGTGCGTCATGTTCGTCTGCAAGAATTTTGATATCATCGATCTGAATGGGTTCTAGAATTTATAACCTTTCTTATTTGGTTATTTTGTTCTACTTTACCACTGCTTCAACCATACAGACATTTCTAGCCTTAACATCAACTGTGCCACCATTGTTATGTTAAAAAAGAATGACAGTTCCCTTTACGAAAAAAGATAGCATCCCTTTTCTGACAAGAGCCAGCTTTTATTCTGATAAACTATGTCATCACCCAGACAACAGAACCTTTCAATCCTTTTGTTCTTTTGTTGCTCTCTAGAGAGGATGTTTACAGCTTTTTCATCTTTTTTTTAAGATGCAGTGAAAGCGGAGTGATAAAAAGCCCTCATGCCGGGACCACCACGAGGGGTAGAGTAACCGTAAAGACCCTTTCAAAGACGCTTTTTGCCTAAGCACGCCCCACAAACTCCTCCTGTTGCTTCTCAGCTCCTCCGCTCTGTTTTTCCCATCTGTTCTCCATGTCCTGTTTGCTGGTCTGCCCCATGGACTAAGGGCATTAAAGGCATGTTTAGTTTTGTCTTTACACACTGGAGTTCAGCATGAAATTATCTAAACAAGCGGAGTTTTCTGATTTGAGGATAAAAGTCACAAAATTCCTTAAAGATGTTTAAATCCAGCAGAAACTCACAACTAAATTGTAAAACTGAAGACAAAGCACTAATATATAGCGGGCACATTGATACAAGAAGCAAAAGTAAAGGAGAGGCAGCAGGGTTAAAGTCTCACTCTCATCTTTAGAACTATTTTCAAAGCAGTAGTCTTTTAATTAGGATTATGCCATTTTTAGGCAAAAATCTTAAAAAAAAAAATTTAAAAATTCCTGCAGAGCGGCAGTAGGTCATTAGAAATTCACCTCTGAGATGTGGGTGGGACTGTTGGGGTGGAGCAACCCGGCCCCCTTTCCCCTCTCAGTTGCAGAGGGGAGCCTGCTCTTAATTCACAGTAATTTGAATTTTAAAAATATTTTCAAAAATGTGATCTTAATTTGTCCTCAATCATCAGAAAAATGGCACAAGAACATGTTAAAAACACCAAAGACAAAATTTTCCTTAGATTGGATCTGTAAATTGACTGGTTTCTTGGAATTTCCAAACAGAATCAATTCAGTTCCCTAGAAGGGAATAAACAAGTAATAAACAAACAGAATTCTACTTCAATCTCAGGAAGCTTTAGCAACATGTTCCCAGATGATTTTGTTTGTTAATGTTAGCCCCACATCGTAGGATGAATGTCAGTCATCGGTTGTGGTAACCGACAATTGTTACACAAAAGATTATGGTTTGACTTTGTGCCTTTCAAAGCCATTCACTTGGCAGCCTTAACAAGGCAGGAATGCATTCCTTCAACTTTTGCAGAAATGAATCCGAAAACGGAAATCTAAAGTTGTACTCAGAAATAAATATTATGAAATAAACTTCTGTTTTAGCTCTCTATGCAAAACCAAATTTGAGGTTGACCCAGTCAGTGTGGGATGAAGTGGAGTAGGACAGACCAGAGTGGGTATCCATGCACTGAAAGATGATTTTATTGCTGGTCTGGAAAGGTTTTTTTGCATGAGGTTTGCAATCATCACTCTCTCCATCTCCTCAAAGATCAATCCTTTCTTTACTGCAAACCTGAAGTAGAGGCAGTTGTTAGTTAGCAGTACAATAGAAATGCCAGGACCTCCATGACCACACCTCCTCCTGCCCCGTTCGGGGGGACTCCAAGGATTCCAATGTAGAATGAAAAAGGGTTGGAGACTGCAGTTTTGGGGAATTGACTCTCTAAAACTTGTGACTGATCATTCCATCTGCCTAATTCATTTGAGGCAATAATGAGTCTACAATAACACTGATCAAATCTAATAAACCTTTCCACTGTAAAGAAAATCTATCATCTGTCACTTTATTAGGAACATCTTGCTAGTATTGGGTTGGACTCCCGTTTTGCCTTCATCCTTGGTTGGATACATTCAACAAGGCACTAAAAACATTCCTCAAACAGTTTGGTCCTGGCATGATAGCATTACACTGTTGCTGCACATCTATGATACCAACAATCTTCTTTTCCACCACATCCCAAGGGTTGAAATCTGGTGACTGGGGTGGTCATTCGAGTCCAGTGAACTCTTTGTTATGTTCAAGAAACCAGTGTGAGACGATTCCAGCTTTATGACATGGAGCCTTATCCTGCTAGAAGTAGCATCAGAAGATGGTACATTGTGGTCATTAAGGGATGCACATGGTCAGCAACAATACTCAGGTAGGCTGTGGTGTTGGAACCATGTTCAGTTAGCATTAGGGGTCCAAAATGTGCCAAGAAAAAATACCCAGACCATTATACCACCACCATCAGTCGGAAGCGTCAATTCAAAGCAGGATAGATCCATGCTTTTATGTTGTTGATGCCAAATTCCGACCCTACCATCTGAATGTTGCAGCAGAAATGGATGTGACTTAATGTGGGGCGGGCCGGATCTGGCCCGTGGGCCGTAGTTTGTCCATGTCTGTCCTAGGGCATAGAAGTACATGAAAATGCAAGTTTGACAAAGTAATCGTACTTTTAAAGAAATCACAGAAACATTGAATATTATTTCTAACCCACTGGACACAAACACATCAGTTAGATATCTACATGATGGATATTTTGATGTTTGCAGGTATGGACTTGCCTTCAGTACTTAAGTGTTGTGAGCAAGCCTTAATTTTTCTTGAGGAGGGTTAGGGTAATACAATAACATAAATTAAAAGATGGTTTTGTGTGTGTGGTAGACACTTTTCAGACTTTAAATAACACCACGGATGATTTTATTTGTAAAGACGCATACAAGAAGATCTGCAATGCTAAAGATGATGTCTAAAAATTCTCTCACTTTGGTAAAAGTGACTGTTCAAAGTATATTTTTTATGTGTTTACTATTTTCCAAGTGTGGTTTTGATTTGTAAGATTGCTGAAAAATCCCATTGTGCTATTCTGAATTTTCTGAATAAATGTGCTGTTCACACAGGAAGTTGCAGATACATGTTGGATTATTGTTTTGATGCAAATTTCTGAAACAGTTTAACCCCAGATAGATTTCAGTAGAAATTTTTGCTCCTTCTTAAATTGTAGAATTTTACATTTTTTTAAATAATAATAATAATTATTATTTTTATTATTATTATTATTATTATTATTGTTGTTGTTGTTGTTATTATAATTAAGTCATAAGGTTTCATTTATATATAATAATTGTTTAAAACATTCAAAAGTTAGATGTCTACTACTCGATGTGTAGTAGAACTTTATATGCAGAAAAGAGTTGTCTGAGATGTCTAGTAGACATCCACAAATGGTGTGTATCAGTTACCTAACAGACATCTTAATAGTTTACATTAATAGTTCACAGAAATAGTTCACATTATAGCCTATTGCAGTATAGATTTGTGGTTCAAAACATAATTCTAATTCATCTAAATCACATTTAAATTTCCTCTACAATGATTTTATAATTTTCTTTAAATGTTTCCAGTGGGGTTTTAATTAGGACTGGGTAGTTTTTAACAAAAATTCCACATCCTAAATGTTTTAAAAAGCAATTTTTCCAGTTGATCTGAAGCCTTCGTTTCCAAAAATCTCTCTTTCAGCAAGTTTCAGGAATCCAAACTGAGTTTTTCTATGGGCACTTTATTGACAGCAACTTAAAAGGAGAAATTCTCAGAAATGCAAATACAAAATGATTTCTAATTATTTTTTTTCTCTTTCAGAAGAAAAATGCCACACATAGGTTAAAAATTCAAAAAGCATAATTTTCATTGGAAGGGGACTTTTATGTTTTGTTTTATTTTATTTTATTTTATTTTATTTTATTTTATTTTTATTTTATTTTATTTTATTTTATTTTATTTTATTTTATATCATATCTCTATGAAACACCGTCTGACGTTTCGTGTCCCGGAAGTACTTCTTGTTATCCAGTGAGGTCAAAATGGCGGCGTGCTGCATGTAGAGGGGTCGTAACCGCAGCCGGCTTTTTGCTTCAGGAACATGTATAAAACACCATGTAGACGGCTGTCAGGTTAGTCTAAAGCGAATGTAGTCTTGTCTAACGTGTTACCTCGATTTAAAGCCGTTTTTCTTTTGCTTGTTCTTATTATAAGCTCTGAAGCTTGGTGAAAGTTAGCTTAGCATGTAGCCTTCCGGTGTAATATATCCGTTAACAGATAAGTTATGACCTTAAATGTCAGGCATAAAAATAAGCTATTATCTAACTGTTTTATCATATAAAGGAAAATTAAACCATGTTTTACCCCATCTCTGAAAATATAGACACGTGTGGTTGCAATATATTTAGACATGACGGCGAGTAACTGATGCTAAAAACATTCAGACCCAGAACAGAGTGCGTTGATATAGCTTGTATTCTTACCTTTGTAGCAAACATGCTGAAATGCGCAGTCAATGATGCCCTCAGTTGCATCAAAACCAGAATACTGCACGAAATGACGTAATTACTTTGGCTCACGGTTCGATATTAACAGTAACTCTGCACAACTATCAATTTTCTTGCCCCTTTCAGCAATCCAAGTGTGTGGATGTGTTTCACAACTCTTAAATTACCCCAGATAGTGGGTTAGTTGACACTTATAATGACAATATAGAAACTAAACTTACTGAAAGAAGAAATATAGCGCAATTATCAGTTACTGCTTTCAGGTAAATAAAGATTTAAACTAATCAGTTCTGCACAAAGTAAAGATAAATGACCTTTTGTCACATAGATTTATAATTTTCAACTAAAATGTAAAATGATGTTTTTTAATTTTCTGATACCAATCAGAAAGCTTGTATGATCGTCAGAAAGGCTGACGTGAAACCACATTGCTCAGATATTGAACACTCACTGATGAAATCTGTGTTTTTAAACATGTTTTTACTGTTATCCAGGATAGAGGACACATAAGAAAATTAAGGTTTTTTTTGTATTTTTTTTTTATTCAAATTGTTTTTTACGATATAGAAAATGTGCTGCAATGGGAAAGGAAAGCTATATATCTCTCCTCCATGCTTTTCTAAGTGTGCTTCACTTTTCATGTCTGATAGTTTTTTTTTCTTGTCTTGTTTTTTTGGTCGATGTGTAGCATTGAACAGAATAAAAAGAACCTCCCTTGACATGAATTTCGATTTGCCTCACAGGTTTTGTTGGAGTGCATGTGAAACGAAAGCTGCTTCAAAATGCTCCACAAAGTAACCAGACTTTTAGCTGCCTCATCCAGTTGCATAGAAGAGACCCTTCAACCTGGTTGACGTATCAGCATCTCAATTTCCTTAAGCGACAGGTAACATTAATTTCAATCCTGATTCATTTGACTTGAAACAACAATAATATTTATCTGAATAGAATTTATGTTGGCCTTCTTCTACTCAGTTTTGATTCTCATTTTAATGATTTTGCTTCACTCTTGTTGCTTTTTCTTTCAGTATGTTACAAAAAATGGCAGCGAGCTCCACCAACGTGCCATCCCCAAACAGACGCACAGCATGAGCATTGTGGATGAGAGAGACGACAGCCTTGAAACACAAGTGGAAAGAATACCTTCCATTAATCATCCTATCACAGATCCTGTCTCTCCACCGGATTTTGTTGCCGTCAAGTCGCAGCCCAAACTCTCCCCTCCAAAAGCGGCTGTAGATGAGAAGGCTTTGGCGGAAAGGACGGCGTCTAAAACTGAAGCGCCTTCGGTGGAGCCGCCGCATATCTATGTTGAAACGGACGAAGTGAGGCAGGCGCGGCTGGACAGACAGTGGAAGCAGCTGAAGCTTGATGTGTCGGAGTTACCGGATATCTACTCCAGACTTTCCAAAATCAAACTGACAGGTAGGATACGTCATGGCTTTTGTTGTGAGTGCAAAACAAGCCGTTTTCCAACAAAATAAATATGAACGAAATATTTCAGCAACTTCCCAGTAAATGTTATGTCATTGAAGAATTCCATCTATCTGCATTGTCAGCTAAACTGGTTTTAGAAAAACTTATAATTGTAGAATTGTGGTTAGTGGTGACTCCTGACTGAATGTGTTGAAATACATAGATTTGTATTAATATCAATAATCAAATTCATGAATTTCTTTTAATTTGAAGAAATGTGTTTTTTTAGACAACATATTTTGGTTTATTTTTATTGCAAAAATAATAATAATTATTATTTTTTTGTATTTAATATTGTTTGTCACTTTTAGATAAAAAAAGCCTTTTTAAAAGCAAATCTTTTTTTTTTTTTTTTTAATTTAGAAATTTAAAATGATTTATTTATTTTACCTGAAAATCAAATCCTGAACTTGGGAATTACAATTGAATCTATGCAATACTTTGGCCGTAATACCCAGCTTTTAACAGTGTGTCTTTGGGCAAGGCATTTTAAACTAAATGATGGCAACCAACCCCGAGTTCTAAACCCACTCTATGAGAAAATGTCACTTTGAGTGAAAGCGCAAGCTGAATTTGAATATTTTTCGTCTAGATGAAAATTAATTCAAGCTTACTTTGTTAAGGACAATTAAAACATTGTTTTAATAGAAAGTTAAATGATGTAAAATGGACACATTTGTGTTAAAATCCCACTTTGTTTACCACTTTTTTATCCATTTTGAAAGCATTTCCAGTGGTCTTTTAATTATGATTTTGCATTTTGAAGACAAAATAAAAAAGCATGTGTTGCTTTCAAGGACATAGTTTCTAGTCATTTCTAGTCAGGAGTTCATTAAAAATTTGTTTCTGAGTTGTGAGCGAGACTGTTCTCACAGAGCAACCCCGCCCCCCTTTCCCTCCCCATTGCTCAGAGCTCTCTTTTACCTGTTCTCTGGTTAACTTACAGCCCCTCACACACCCCTGGCTAACATTAGCAGTGCCACAAAAATGGCGAGCGATATTGGAGCTATCTAGCCGTACAGTTTTGAGTCAGATTCCAGCTCAGACGAGGAAAACAAAGACGTACATGGATCTATTTGTCTAAAAGTGAAGGCATCAGAAGGGAGAAGGAAGCCTCTGGCATGCCCAACATATTTACTACATCACAAATACAATATTTTTCAAGCTGCATTATTACTAATTCACAACAATTTGGATGAAGAAATACTCAGAATTTCAATTTTAAACTTAATTTTCTTAACATATGTCCTGCATCGTCGGAAAAATGCCACAAGAACATGTTAAAAACAATCAAAACATTTTCATCTACATGGGACTTTTACACTGTAACAAAGGAGTGGAGGATCAGACGAAATATTTACCTTTTGTGCAGGTGTCCTGATGTTTTACTTATTTCCCACCATTAAAAACAGTTTATGAAATGACAGTATTCCATTGGAGAACAACTGGAAAGTTAGCATTTGCAGCCACAAGTCTTAAAACGGATGTGGAGGATTGGATATTTATACATTTTTCTTGAATCTTTTGGAACTTTTCTAGAGCCGGCAATCTGGCTGAAGGTATTTTAAATAGAAAATTCAGATAAAACCCTCAAGTTTTCCGTTTTTGTGTTCTTGATTTCAGCTCTGGTGGTCATAACTGCAGCTGCTGGTTTCTCAATGGCTCCCGTGCCCTTCGACCCCCTCAACTTTTTTGTGTCTTCACTGGGAACAGGCCTCGCATCTTGTGCTGCCAACTCAATCAACCAGGTTGGTCATTTATCTGCAAGCATGACTTTTAAAAGTAACAGAGAATATCAAAGAAAATGTCCAAGACTCCCACTATTTAGGTTCATTTTTTTGAAATAATGGACTTTCTTGATTATCAAATTATTTTTTTATTTTTTTATTATTGATTATTAAATTTTCGACCACATGAACCTGCAATGAAATGACTTATTCTCATCTATATTTAACATTTTCTGTCAAAAGTTGTTCTAAGTTGCCACTAAAAACTGAAACATGTGACATCATGTTTATTAGCCTGTAATTCTGCTCTCTATGCTGCTTGTTGGTGTGTTCCAGCTTTCTCAAATACCTGTTAACAGTGAATTATTTTCAAGAACCGTCAGAAACCAGCAGCTCATCCTCTTGTTTAGCCGCTCATCATTCGTTTTGACCGGGCATGTGAAAAATGCATTAAGCTGACTGTAATACTGTCATTATTTCCCCGCTGAAAGCTTTGTTCCCAGTATAAACAAAGAAGCTCTTTAGTATAAGTACGGCCTCCATCTGCGTCCCGGTGTTGACATTCTACAAAGGAATTTGCTCTGTGACTTAAGGATTCTTTTATAATGGGCGACCTCTCCCTTAGCCTTGGCTTGAACTGTGCTTAGTGATGTTTTTGGCCTGTAATTTGGCATAGACCTTGATTATGCTAAAGTTTTGTGTCCTTGAGGCAGACCTTCTCTCCCTCACCAGGAAACAGGTTACGCTCCAGTTTCTGTTTTACGCAATAATGTCTCACAAAGTCAAGAATGAGATTGTATATGTCCATGCAAACGTCCACATGTTTATCTACTCTTATTTGTATTCCTGGGCTTAAATTGCTCAAATGATTCTATTTTTTTCATCTACGCAATGGCCTAAAATGGTGTTCCTCTTCGTCTCACCCGCAGCAGGTGTGTAAATATGCTCCGGATATTTGAAATATTCTCTGCTCTGTAAATGCCAAAGAGCAAAACTCAAACATTCACAAGAAATTCAGACATTTGAGTGACCACAAGACAGCAGGCGCTGACCAAGTCTAGAAGCACGCCAAAATTCTTGACCTTACGTTTCCTAATTCCAGCCTGAAAACCACATAAATGGAAAATATTCTTTTTTCTAATTGAAATTTATAGTTATGACTGCAGCAGGCAGGAAAATTGTGTCCACGAAAGAGTTGGATGCCATCATTTGAAGCTTGATCATTTCTTAAAGTCTGGACAAACAGTGGCAAACGCTTTTAACCCTTCAACACTGGAAGTTAACCTCCATTGTTGTTGTCTTTGAATTACCATAATTCTTAAACCATTTACTTGTAATCCAGCAGGTTCTGAAGGTGAAAAAACAGCCTTGCGATGATATCCAACACTTGATTGATGCAGAGAAAGCAGCTTTGCACCAGTATGCAACTCTACTAGTGTAAAGTGTAAAATGGCACGCAAAGCTGCTTTTTTTATGCGGCAGAATCCATTGGAAATAATGGTTAAAGAGTTACGGTATTTCAAGAACAAGAACTCCGGCATTTAAAGGTTTAAAAAAAAATCCTGCATTATCTATAGGTCATCCTGTATAGCAGGGGTCTCAAACTCGCGGCCCGCGGGCAGTCTGCGGCCCGCGGGATGATAATTTGCGGCCCCCGCCTTCATATGAAAGATTACTGTTAGTGCGGCCCGCAAGGCTGATATGAATGAAAGTTGTTGTGTGCAGAGCTGAACCAATCACGGTAAGGTATATGGTTCTGGAGGGCGGGACATCGGCGGGCTGTCCGAGCCTCCTCACTCTTTAATTCATTCCTCCAGTCAGCTGGACGGAGGAGGAGCCATGAAGCTGCTGGAAGTGCTTTCTCACTGAACGAGATTCGCGGGCGCCCCGCTTTGCTCACTGACACAGCCTAGATGGTCAAAAGAGCTGCTGTCCTAGTACGGCCGGCAAACACAGCCTGCCGCTGGTCAAAAAGCGTGTTCCTGACGCCGCGCGACAATTCCGCGCACGCATTAAACATTCCGTGCGGACAAATCAGACCCTCACGAGCGCTTTTTCCTCCTCCACGATCAGAGAAAGTCCTCGTGAGAGAGACTGACTACTTCCGCGTGCGTGAGTGATGCCCGCGAGCGAGCAGAATCTTCAAAGGTGCTTCCACACCGGCCGCATGTCTGCGCGGGTTTATGAACGCACGCGCAGCAGGTGGTATCCACACCGGAGCAGCGTGGTCACGCACGCAGTAGCAGAGAGGAGATTCTTCTTCTATGGTGTTTTTACCGTTCATTAGCACTGCTGAGACTGTGCGTGGAAATATTTAACCGGGTTGAAGACTCAGCGCGCGCTCCAACCTTTCGGTGAGCGCGCTGCTCTCAGCTCAGAAATGAAGGAGGTTCTGTAAATACAGACATTTGAAACTGAATAAAAATAGTTTTCTCTTGTCCATTGTTTCTCAGGTATTTTCTCTTAACCCCCCCCCCCCCCCCCCCACACACACACACACACAACAAACTTCCAGCTGCAAGCATCATCAGTTAATTTGCTCAAGTCAAACGTATATCTCCTCAAAATCTTGTACTTTTATTATCATTAAAGAATGATTTAAAAAAAACTTCTTGATAATCCGTTTTATTAATTGTTCTTTTTCTGTTTTTAGAATACTTCCAAAACTTCCAGACAAAGTAAAAACAATCTTTCCTTGTTTCTCTCCACAGTAGTGATGGAATTCTGTCTTTTCTCAGAGATTCAGTTCTTTTGCATTGGTTCACTGTAAACAGCGACTCTTTCTGCTACCAAATTGATTTTTAGGTTGTTTTTGCTATATTTAATTTATTATCAACTACTATGTAGGATTATGCACAATATCCATCACTAATGTAAACATGTTTTTATTCGCATTCCCTCCAGGGGGGCGCGCCCCACCATTTGAGAAACACTGTCAGTCAATATGTGGTTTCTGCAGTCGTCTGTGTCTGCTGTATGGTCATTGTTATTATTTTAATTATTTATGATTGACTTTCTGATTCATTTTTTATAATTAATTAATTCACTCATTCATTATTTAGTGTTAAAAATAACGATATTTGAGAACATTGGAATGTTTTATCAGCGATTTTCTTGTGGAAATCCTGATGCGGCCCGGCCTCACCCAGACTCTGCCTCCAGCGGCCCCCGGCTGAATTGAGTTTGAGACCCCTGCTGTATAGGGTTGTGGGTGGGGGGGTCACTATCCCTTCTGCACTTAATCAGAAGTAGAGTCGTTGTCTGTATTCAATAACTGGACCAGGTGAGTGTGATATCACCCATGGAAAATGGCTTACTTCCAGGTTGACAGACGTGGACTGTAAGTAGTGATTGGTCAACCAAATGTTTCAAATGTTCAATGTGACCCTGCATACTTTCATTGAGGCATCTGATTGGTCTGGAAAGTCTTGCACTACAAAAATATATAATAAAAAAAAAAATAGGATTAGTGAGAACATGTTAAAAAATGTTGTCAGAGCAAGAATGGTAATTCTGACAAATAAAATGGCTGAGTGACAGATGTTTTTTCCTCTATAGAAGTCTTTTGGCTTCTTGAAACCAGCAGGTACTTCCTATTTGGAATATGATGGCGGAGGGATCACTCAATCCAATTCTCACACAGTCAACGGGTTGAGTAGACCCTCAACAGGTTACCCACTCATTTCACTTTTCAGGGACACTTTTAAGCAATTCATTGTAATTGTGCAAACACGTTTGCAATCTGTTGGAGGAACCTTTATTTCACCTGAGCAGTCCGGTCCGGTAAGGAGTGTTCTGGTAGGGTCCAGCTAATTCTGGCAAGCGTGACGACTAGAAAAGCAACAACAATGGAGGTCATCCAGCAGCTCGTCCTTTTCTTGCTTCACTTTATGTTCATCGTGTATAACAGGAATTTAATGCCTAAAAGAAGATTGAGGCCGACTTAGAAGAATGTCTCTGTAAAGAGGAAAATGTTGGAATCACTAGCTTAGCGTTAAATTGGTGCTTTCTAATGTCGTCATCACTTTCTGACAATCAACTACTGGCTTCGGCAGCTCCGCCCCAACCGTCCCGCTCCATTTTTCTATGGACCTATAACAGATGGGGGCCCCAACAGGTACGGGTCAGTATTGTTTAACGGGTCCATTTAACAATATAAAATACAGACGGCTCAGTGGAAATGAGGCTATTAATGAACCCTCATATTTACAGAGAGACTCTGCAAGATCATCATAGAAAGGAACTGGTCAAAAATACTAACCCTTATGGGTCAGCAGGTTTTTTTCAATACGAAATTATTATCTTTTTAAAATACACTTATACCAATTTTAGTACTGATCTAAAAATTACTTGAAGATGGATTTGATTTAGGGTGGAAATCAAAAGCATCTTTTATACCAGGTGGATTGTCTCTGCTTTAGTCCCTTAAGCTTGTTCTCCCTCAAAGACTTCCTGTCTTTTAATGATATTAACATTCATGTACAGCGAGGTGGAACTCATGTGGTGGAAAGTAGCATTGCATCCCAACAACTTTTGTGGTAAACAATGAGTTCTTGTACGATTTGTTGAATGTTTCCGTTTTGTCCGGACCTGGTGATAAACTTGAAGTAGCTTAAAATGTTTTGGAAAAAGTAGAGTTCAATTGAAGAAAAACATTCCACCTTAAGATCCAGTGACAGGGACTTTTTCGTTTGACTTTGTTCTGCTTCATCCTTTAAAATGGCGGTGCCTAATCATAGGTGTGGTTAGATTCTGATCAAAGCTACAGGTCTTTTTATCCAAATAATCAAGCGTACGGCTGTCAAACAAATCAAAGCACAGGAAGACCCAAGGTTGTGTCCTACGGGTTCTAGATCTCCAACCTAATCCTTTAATATTTGACATCAAAGGAAGCAAAACGTTGTACAAGAATGCAACCACGCTACTTTTAAATTATCTTGTGGATAGAAGGATAATGTCTTGAAGCTGTTGGAGCAGTCCAAAGCCATGGCTCCTCTTATTCTGCTTAGGAAATACCCAGAGGACAAATGACAACGTGCTCTCTCCCTAAAACTTGATTGTGCTCAAGAACTGACAGAATGAAATCACACAGCAATTATACGACACCCTTTTTTGAGTAAATGCCAGTCAACAGACATGTCAAAATCTGATTTATATTCAGATCTAGTGGTAATTTGAGCCTCCTGTTTTCATCTTAGCAAAGACTCTTTCAGAGTGATGTCTGTATTTGTTTGCTATGGATGCACTTTAAGAGCAAACAGAGGACTACATCGGTTTCTGTTTCTCTGGTATTTCTGGAATGGTTCTTGCTCCGGCCTTTGGGGAGCCGGGGCTGCCTTTGCCGGTGTTCCCGTTATCATCACTCTCTGGCCTGACCAGTGCTTTAGCTAATTGAGTAATTGGGCCAGATGAAAGTTGGAGGCTGGAGCCTGAAAGACCCCAGGGAGGTCTGATGTTCCTCAAACTGTGGCAGTGGGACCTGATTAAGCCTTTTGTTGTCACACGAGAGCCGCTCAGCTGTTTTGACAGCATCTGTATCGTAAGCCAACAATGTCTGTTTGCATGTGTTTTAATGAAAGATCAAACCGGCTTGTTGACAAAGGACTGAGTTTTTTCTGGGGGGCGGGGTAGTGTGCGTGCATGTGTGTCTTCTGTGGTGAAGCTGGCACGAAAATAGGAGCCCTGACAGGCCCTCAGACCTACCCCTCCTCGGCTCTTCAAGCTTCTCTTTGTCCTGTTTGGGGAACATTACCCTCGCTCAGGCTTTCTGTTGGAATTTGTTGATTAATAAAGATGAAAACAGGGTTTGCAGGACAATACACCATAATCGTGCCTTTTATTTGTTCTATTTTATTAAAAAGGACCACTCTTTTGGAGGAACATCATCTAAACTAAATATGTATGCATTTGAAGTTGTAGATATACATTTAGGCAGTGGGGTATAAGAGGTAGAGTAGATGGTTTTTATTTTCTTAGAATGGGTTCATTTTACCGAGCCTCAACAGCAGTGATTGCCACTGCTGTTTTTCTTCTTCTTTTAGATTTTCGTGAGAGGATCGTTTGTTGTAACAAGATCTCCTAACTACTGAAACTCCATCAACCATCACACTCTTTCAAGAAAAAACACCAGATTTGTCTGTTTCCAGTTAGGAGGTTACAACAAAAATGTGAAATATTGAAGACTGTTTCTTATTAACGAAGTCCAGTTTTTGTGTTTGGGTGGATTTTTAGAGTTTGTAAAATTTTAGTAAAATGGTTTTGCTGAATCAGCAATTCAACTAGGATCTGAAATTTACATGGAAAAAATTAACGTGTTTCAAACTAGTGCTGGGCAGCTTGATAGAAAATAATCAATATGATATGTTATTTTTTCCTTATTGCTCGGCCAGCACCATTTCAAACCATGAGCATAAATTAGGGGTGTAACGGATCACAAAACTCACGGTTCGGATCGTGTCACGGTTTTAGGGTCACGGTTCGGATCATTTTTCGGATCAGTAAAAAGTACAAAAATTTAAAAAAAGAAAAAAAAAACAAAAAAAAAAACCCCAACAATATCAAAGCTAAATTAATTTTTGGAAACAGTTTAACTCATAAATTCAATAAGCATTTAAAATACCTCACACACACAATATTTACATATGCAACAACAAAACATCTGCTCATTGAAGCCTATTTATTAAAACAAAACATATTTATACTTTGAACACAAACAAAATGCTAAAACATGTAGTTTCTGATGACATTTACATGTTTTTAGACCAAATCTACAAAAACTAAGAGAAAAGAATGCTTAAAAATAGTGTTGAAAACACCAAATCCATCTGGATTATCCTTTAAAATTAAATCATAAATAAAACGGTTACAATTATTTTTTTAGTATTAACTGCTTTATTGAAACTAACTGTGGGAACATTTAAATGTTTTAAATGATAATTTTCTGTAAAACGTGGCACTTCTGCGTCAGCTTTTCCTGCTCAATTTTGACATCTCTGGCTTGCCATACACATGTTCCGCGATTCCACCGGAAAGCCCGTAACGGAGCTTCCATTCGATGCGAACGGATAATTGGTTTAAATTATGCTTGCGCGAGGTGTCCGCGTATGGGGGGTGGGTGTTCGAGCAGTCCGCGGTACACACGTGTCCCGAACCGTGGCCTCTGATCCGTACGGACCACGGATTTTCCGTGATCCGTTACACCCCTAGCATAAATACAGAATTCTTTCAAGTAGGTGTTAGACTAAATTTGATTATGTGCTGAGAAATTATAATACACTTGTTCTTCCTGTAGTAGTACTATATTTTTTGCACAATACATTATAAGGCATGTCGTCAATGAATGGTCCATTTATTAACTTTAGTCATAAACAGGTGCAGCAAACTATGAGGACCTTTTAGTGACACAAAGACTCAGAGACTCCAACTTTATTAATTGCATTCACAGGAATTCATGAACTGTTATGTAATGCTATAAACACACCAGGCATGTGTTGTGTATTTAGATATGCACTGAACAAGCTTTTTAGTATATGGTGTTCACACAGGTCTGTCTTTACCAGACTCTAACTCTGATTAGTCGACAATTAAAATAGTCGTTTGTGGAAGTCCTAATTTATTTTTAGCCACTGCACAATTTTACCCATACACACCTGTATATTTAGCCACACATAAATATTTTAGGTTACCTGCTTGTGTCAAAGCTTTGATTTGACAGGGACAGTTACAAAACATGGGATAAATGTGTAATTTCCTGGCACCAACAGGGCTTTACTTGCAGGTCAAGTAGAGCCACTGCTTTTTAAAACCCCTAAGTGACATAGATCTCTGCACAAGATTTACTTTCTCAAATGTTTGATTTATTATTCTCATAAGAGGTTTGGTGCAAAATGTCGAAGCGTTTCAAGCGGTGTCAGAGAATTCTGGCTGGGCGCAATTTATAATTTCTCCTCCATTATCCTTTTTCAACTGGTTCCATGTTTTACTAAGGATGCTCCACAAACATTACTACCAAGACAGAATTTGTGGTTGGTCAAAGCTCTACTAGTTTAATTTTTGATGCGCCCAATTACTGCACATTTTGTACCCCCAAAACAGACATTAAAAAACTGCGCACCGACAAATGGATGCGAGATTTTTGAGTATGGAAGTCCGAAATGCGGATATACATGTGTGTACACATACTTCACATTGAAAGCTTTCGCTTGAATGTGCGTTTTTGAGCACGGTGTGGTCGTAGAATCGCACACTACTGATTAAGAGAATCCACAATACTTTCAACTTCTTACCTAAAACAATCAATACTGTGACTACACTGACTTCCAATCTTGTTAGTAGCACATAACAAAACACAGTCAAACGGCGCTACACAATAGCTGTGTCAGCGTATTCACAGTACACACAACCTTGTTTGGAACTGGTAAAAAAAAAAAAAAACATTTAGACAGTGCACCGTCTACTTCTCAAAATTGCTTCAACATCAGTAAACACAACCAGAATTAATCCATATTTACACTGAAAACTGACTGTTATTTAAAAAAAAAAATTAAGGACTCGTAGTGCAGAAAATGTGGTACCTTACTGATCTCAGTGTTCATCTTTGAAAATATTAACTAGTGCTTTGTTTTGAAGTGAAAGGTCAGACACTTGAGTGTTCATAAAACGAATGGTTTTAAAGGAAAGGAAATCCCTTTTTTTCCTGCAGATGTCGGTCTTAAGATCTTATTTTCCACCGGCTTAGTTAAAACAAAAGAGCGGGTTGATCTTTGACATGAACGCTTCTCATCTTTTCATTTGATGGTCTCTACCAAGCTGTTCATATACGGCCCGAGAGAAAGGATGGACATTCTTCCTGTGAATGCCTTGCAAAGATGGCACATAAAAGGACTCAATTAGTGTCTCTTTTCAGTGCTGGATTAAAATGAATATTTAACTAGACAGACCTGTTTATTAGTTAATTTCTTTAAAGCCGTTGGTCTTTGTCATCTGCTGGGAGCCAATTCTTTTTAAAACGGCACAAATGGAGATCTTGTTGTCTCACTGGAGAGACAGATGCTTTGGTCTGATAAATGAATGAATTGGAAAATCCACCTATTTGTTACCCTCAGGGAGATGGGATCTAAGCAAATTAAGGTATTTAACAAAGCGCTGGTTTAAAAAGAGGTTATTTTGAATGGACTGTATTTTTGGACCATCAAGCACTCCGGATTATCAGATGCACTGTTAATTCTTTATAAAAATTAGGGACTTTAAATGTTCCTGATGGTCCAAAAATACAGTTACCGTTTTTATTGGACTTTGGTATTGGTTGGTTTTGTTTGTTGTGTGAAAATATTAGCACTGTTGGAAAAAAATGGTGTGCATTAGAAGTTGCACAGCATTCTGGGACTTGTTATTGTTTGCAACTGAATGGGATGGTGCGTTCCAGCCAAATTTTACATTTTTCATTTTCTGATTTTTATTTTTCAACCAAACCTGATTGAAAATACAACTTAAGAATATAGAAGTCTGTTTACATTTAGAAAACTATTTTTTAA
Source organism: Oryzias javanicus (assembly GCA_003999625.1). NCBI lineage: Eukaryota > Metazoa > Chordata > Actinopteri > Beloniformes > Adrianichthyidae > Oryzias > Oryzias javanicus. Next base: position 17,901,471 of record CM012455.1, on the reverse strand, counting down.
TTACCATTATTATTATCATTATTTTTAGATTTTACTTTTAACTATATCAAGCTAGCAGAAACTGTAGAAAATAAAAGTAGACAATTTCCAGTGCAACTTCTCAGATGTTAGCGCTTTTAACTAGGGATGTCTCGATGAGGTTTCTTTGGACCCAATCCAATTCTGAGTCACTTGATTTTGAGTATCTTGATTTTGGGTATTTTGATTTTGAGTATCTCTTTTCATGATACACAGACTTCTAGTATTTATCTGGGATTATAAACTTGAAGCACTGATTATAATATGAATACTGTATTTTCCGGGATGCAAGTTGCACTGGAGTATAAGTTGCAAGAGCAAACAATTTCTAATTAAGTAGAAGTAAGCCATAGATGAGTCGCTCTGGAGTATAAGTTGCACTTTTGGGAGAAAAGTCTGATCCGTATAAGAAAAATATCAAAGTTTAAAAGAAAATAAACAGATTCTCTTCCATGTTTGTTTTGGACAACTCTTCTTCTGCCACTGTCAGTAGTAACTACATAAATTCAGATGCAGTGCCCTCTAGAGGTTGTTAGAGAAAACCGGTGTTAACCGGTAAAATAACAAATATTTGAGCTTAATTATGTCTAAAAACAAAAACCAAAAATAAGTTGCTCCTGAGTATAAGTCGCACCCCTGGCCAAACTGTGAAAAAAATTGCTCCAGAATATACTCTGGAAATTACAGTAAATTAAATATCCCTTATTTATTAGGAGACTACTTCCGATTTTCAATCTCGTCATCAACCACATAGTACGGCCTGATTTTGGATCTAGTGATTGGATCGGGATATCCTTACTTTCGATTTGTTCACAGAAAACGGCAAAATACTCCCAAGTAAAACAAATCATGGATTTTCATACAAGCCAAATCTCCTTTTAAATAATGACAATTCTCTTGATTTTACCTGTACAGCTTGATTGCCATAGCTTGTCTTAGGTAAAATAAATAAACATCTTGAACAAAAATTCAAGAATGAGTGAATACATGTCATGTTAGATATGCAAAAGAACTACTGACAGAACATTATATCCCGATACAATTTTTTCCTCTACGTCTCGTCAAAGAATAAAAGGTGCACTTATGTCTAAGGCAAGAGAGAAGAAAGAAGCAAACAGATCTTTTTTTTTGCACCTTGGTCGTCGTCTTTTGTGCAGCCCACACCCAAGTATTACTCTAAAGCTAACATACCAACCATCTCTTTGAGCTGTCAGTACCAGTTTCCCTTTGAGAAGACATGAAACGTGACTGAGTGATGGGCAGGTGAAGCACCCCTTCGTGATTAACCTTTAGTTCTTGACAAAACGCTGTAATTACAGCCAACAATAACCACCCAGCCAAGATGGACTCCACTCACCTCAACAGTGACTGGTGCCCAAGTGTTCCTGCAGTTTTTTTCATGATTATAGTTCTAGTTGTTTTGTTTTTAAAATATATATCTTACTTTTTGGCACAACTCTATTAACTGGCCCTATATTGTCTAAAATGTTTTGTGTATATTTATTTCACTGTGCTGTCAACGCGTAGACCTGGCCGTTCCGCTTTATGGCGTGTCACCAACGGGAGCGTTCAAAGTATCGAGCAGTGTTGAAAACCTTTCATGTCTCCGGGACAAATACTCTCAAGTCTCGCTGGGGCAGACTGTGGACTGTAATGAGGGGTTGTCAAACATGTGTTGTTCCAGTTCTTTGTAGAGGTAAACACTTGCATGGTAGGAGTTAGAGGTTTGCATGCCTGTGCCATGGCTGTCATGTTGGAGGATATTGAAAAGACTCAGTCCCGATCATTTTTAGCAGTAAAAATGGAATAGTTCTGCAATGGAAATGAAAACAATACATTTTTCTTGCAAAATTTATATCGAGATTAGATTTGAGATTGCCAAAGTTTGTTAAGATAAAGTTATTTGTAGTGGTAGTGTTGCATGCAGCTTTGGGGTTCGTGGTTAATACTTTGGCTTTCCTGTTTTGAATATCTTGGACTTAATTTAAAACAACAATAAAATACCTCAGAATAAAGTCAAATCAGAGTACGGTGGGGTTTCACTATATAGCCGTTCACTTTTTGTGGATTTTTTTTAGTGCACAACAGTACAGTGTGTTCTGATTGGTTGCAGACCACCATTAATCAATTTCTCTGTGCTGTGTCTCCACTACAGAATCTGTTCAGTTTGCTAAATCTACATAAGTCTTCTATCACAAGCAGATCTTTGTTTTTATTCTATAATATTGAACATATTTTTTTTTTTACGACAGTTTGAACTTTGAATTCTGAATTTAAATGTGAGAAAAGTATATAAAAAAGTGTGTAGTGGTGAATTTTACAGACTTTAAACATTCATTATCCTACTTCGCAGATTTCACCTATCACTGGTTATTTCTAGAGCATAACTTGTGCCATAAATGAGGAACCTCAACATAAAACATTTAAGTTTTCTCCCTTGAGTTTTTTCTCTTTTTTTTTTTGAATATACTTTTACCTTAAAGCTGGGGTTTGCTCTCTCTGTAGCCAGAAGCTAGTGGAAACCCTCTTTTTAAAGCTAAGATCCGTTGATAATCGCTAAAAGCAGCCCTGTTTTTGGCGGTCCCCTGAGCCAACCCTACATGCTAATTTGATTCAATCTGAGAAGCTTTGGGGGCAAGGGCATCAATGCTGGAAAACAAAGTGGTTACCAACATTTACCAAGTCTTTCCCCAAGCTCTGGGTGTGCCTTACATGCTAAAACCGCGGTTTAACACCAGTTTCTTTATGTTGTGCTAATTTTTTTTCCCTCCAGACACTAAAGTAGTTTTAGTATTTTCTCATTTCTTTGTAAAGGCTTAGAGTGAGGAATTCATGCATCTTTCTTTACTTACAGGCGAGTTGAATATCCTTTCATCTTGATGTAAACAGAGATTGTTCTCACTCAACCCACGCTAGACCCTCCAAATGTATCTGCCAGTGCTCTTTTGGCCGGCAGCAATCATTCTTTGGTATATCTTTCAGTATGGCTCATTTTCAGTCTTTTCCCATACAAAAGGGCGTTTTAAATTCAATGCTTCTGTCCATCTTAATGTTCCTTCCATCATCCACATATTTGTCTGTAACGTCCTCATTTCCCCCCAACTTTGACTGATGTGAATAGTTTTCTTCTCTCAGAGTTCGAGGCTCCTCCGGGCTTCAGGCTAAAAGCCCGTTCTTGAAAGTATGCATCCCATTACACCTTGTCTATTGAAGAAATGTCCTCGGAGATCACTATTGTTAGATGCTCTCAATCAGCTGAGCATTGTGAAGACATTACATTATTACCAGGCACTTGAAATTGAAACCAGCTGTCACTCTCCACGCTCCGCCGTTTCAGTTTTTGTGTCAAAGCGTTTAGCTCCTCCACATATTTCAAATTTTGAAAGGTCTCGTCTCCAATGGCTATTATTCAGGCTGTTTCTTCTGATTTCTAACTGCCACCCACATCTTCAGTTCTTTATTATCTAATCACAAAGCCTGTCTTGAACAGCTGAAGAATGCTACGTTGGAGATTTAGCATACCAAAAAGGTCTGGTTTTGTACGACTGTGCATGGCCTTTCAGTTTTGATCATAATAGTTTCATTTTTAACTGTAAATAACCTTGGGAACTTTTTCTTCTTGACTATTGTTTGAAGGCATTACCTTTTCAATTAGTTCCAGCTATAAATATTTGTATATAAGTGTAATTATGAGCTGTGTTTTCTAGTTTCCTCCATCGCTTCAATTCACCATCTTAGTTGTTCTTTCCTTGCTCTTTTGTGTGTACGATATCTTGCTTGTGTTGTGCCGACTTGTTGGTTCACCTGTTCATTCTCCACCTGGGGCAGCCCCCCCTCCCCTCTCTGCTGGGTGTCTCCTGTCTGACAGTGACATGTTGTAAACAATGCCGGTGAGTTAAAAGGAGGCGCGGGTCTATTATGACACAGGAGTCAGCCTGACTGTCGATGCCTAACTGCTTATTACTCTTTAAAGACACTTCAAAGTCTGTGTTTCTTTGGGTGTGTGTATCACATACATTCATATTTACTCAGACGCTGACCCATCCTTACTCTCTGCATTAGACGGGGCCTTTTCTTTGTAGCTGAACCCCACCTGGATGTTTGTAAAAGTATAGTTGTTTTGTTATATTTGTGCTTTTAGAAAATCATTGTTTTAACAAAAAAAGAAGTCCTTTATAATAATGGTGTCCTTATTAGTTCCTCTTGAAAGGCTGAAAACTAGTTTGTTTTTTTCAATCGTAGTTACAAAAAAAAAAGATATTAAAAAAAAAAAAACTAGCATGTGGTGGAATAATGTCACTTTGTCTTGAATGTCACACTTACCTGGAAATGCTCCTTATCTGATGTATCACTCTATCAAATATTAGAATAGATAGAATTTCTTCTTTATGATTAATTTTTAAATTGTTGGCACTTGTGTTTTAGAAAGACACAGGTCACTACTAAATCTGAGTGCATAAATGGCCAAAGTTCAACTGGTTTAACTTTGGACTTAAAAAATGTTGTAGTTTTGCGTGAACGTTCAAATTTTGGGTGCAGAAGCTGAACATACGCATAAATTTGAATTAATATAGACTTCGTTGAAACTTTTCACTCGAACGTGTGTTTCCGAACCCAGTCAGAATGAAACATGAAATCCATGATTTATCCCACAGGAATATGTTGTCTCAATTTTGCTTTGATAAGATCCCGTCTGTGTGATCTGGTGACGTTTTTGTCATCTTTTTCTCAATGGATCAACTTTCCCAGGAAACAAACCCTGCTGAGGTGGTGTCAGCTGTTGTTGTGTTTGCACAAAACCTTTGGATGCTTCAGATATTGCTATACATCCCTTCATATTCACTGAGGCGTTTTTCAGGATCTTCTGGGCAAATAGACTAAATTTGGGAATGACACACTCACTCACACACACACACACTTCGTTCCAGTCGGCTTGTGGTCAGACGCAGCCGCGGACGGAATATCTAAACACTTGCATTCTCTCAAAAATACACATGGTCATGCGCATGCCCCACTTTCAGCTGCTCCCCTACTGCTGAAAGGCTTTTAAACTTCATGTCATGTCAGTCACACCCTCACAGTTATTTGCAAATGCCCGCTCACGGCGGAAAGGACTGTTTATTTCTTTTTAAACAAGTGACCACACACACATACACACAGGGCCTAATTCCATGTATTCAGCTTTCCCTGATGTGTTTTCCCACAATTTGCGCAGCTGAATATAAGGCAGTGTCTGTGTAGCTAATGGCAATTACAAGCTGGTTTGAAATGGCCTCATTAGGGGCAGAGTTCAGTTATCAGACGGAGACTAGAGATATGACCGGGAAGTTTTCCAGAGGAATGCCCAATGTTTTTTAAAGTTTTTGCTGAATGGAGAGGAAGTGTGTTAGCCAGCTTGGTCCAATGTCTCTGTGATGTAGGAAATGGTACAGAACCCAGCTCCACCAATCTTTTTAGATTTTAACTAATTTCCCATTAAAAAAAAAAAAACCTACGGCAACTCAGTAGATGTCTGTGGGTTTATTTGAATTTCTAATCCCAATCTTGTTTGTCGTCAACAGTTGTGTCCTTTGGCAAAACACTTAACCCTTTAACACCGGACATGTCACCGGTAACACCTAAGATACGTAAGATAGTCCTTTATTCGTCCCACAGTGGGGAAATTTCAGGGCTACAGCAGCATTACAAAGAGAAAATTTAGAAAAGTGAGGCAATTTACATATTTACAAAGAGAACAAAGTTGAGATTGCACAACATATTTTTAAATAACACGCTCTGACATACCGTAACTCTTCGTCCGTTTAATTAATGTGAATCGGATGATTCTCCTGACATGGAGAAAAAAAAGGTTTTTGCACAAATTACCTCGCAGAGCTGATTTACGTCAATTGTGTAAAAACAACTTTGAAGGATTACATATCAGAACAAGGCTGCTTTTCTCTGCTTTAGAATGAATTTCATTAATTGTGTAAATGGATGAGTTATGGTAGTCAAAAGAATGTCAACACTCGAGTTTAACGGATTGTAGGGGTGGAACGGATCACGGACAATCCGTGGTCCGTACGGATCAGTAGCCACGGTTTGGCACACGCTTGGACCGTGGATCACAGCGCTTGCACGCACACACCCACACACACACCACAACCTTGCGAGCATTATTTAGAGCAATTGTCCACACACACCGAATTCAATTTGTGTTAAATGCATGCGCACCTTCTTTGTTAAAGCGTAAAAGTTGCTGCTTGACTGTTCTTAAAAGCTCCCCGATTTCGTGGCGGGACCCGAAACTCCCACCGCGTGTGGGAGGAGCTTCCATCAGAGGTGTTTCTTGACTTCATCACGGAGAACACAGATGATTCGAGATCGGGTTTATTTATTTTGAAGAGCTGAATAAATCCATCTGTACATTAGGGATGTAAATCAACTCACAATTCGATTCGATTCCGATTCTTGGGATGCTGATTCAATTCTGAATCGATTCTTGATTCAAACATTTAAAACACAAAGGAAATATTTTGATAAAGAAATTACATTGATTTATGATACTGTGCAAACTTGCATTTTTCAGACCCTCCACAAGAATTTAAATTTAACGCTCACTTAAATTGCCAGGACCATTCTAAACCTGCAAAGAGGGGACTGGTCAGGTCCGGTCCGGTCTGTACTGCTCAGAGTAAACAAGGCGTTGCACGTCTGAAAATAAACCACATGATCCAAAAGATTTGTCATCAGCTAAACTGAGCTCAATATTAGTAAATGCCTTGTAATTTGAGTTGTCCTTACAAAAAAACACAGTCTTAGCCTACATTACTGAAGTTTGAGATATGAAAAGTAAACAATACAACATTTAGCATTTTTTTAATAGAAAACTATCTTTCTTATTTAGATAAAAGACAAGACAAACCACCCTCGGTAAACTATATGAAATACATCGAATAATAGGGCTAAATCTCAACTTCAATGTTTATTTTTCTTTAACTGTATTTAACGTATAACACCCTTTAGAGTTAGTATTAATCCTTAACATTTAATACATAAAATATAGACACAATTCTCCTTAGCGACTTGGCAAACTTGATTTTGTGATAGAAAGAAAGAAAAAAAGCCACGTTGTATTTCATCAAATTTGATTGAGTGTTCATTCCAAAACATTTAGAAAATCAGGACTGAACTGAAAATAATAATAGTGACCAGTCAAATATACCAAGTATTACCATTGTACTTTTTGAATATATTTTTAAACAATTTGAATGTATTCTTTTGAAGACAACAATAACAATGAAGAATAACTAAATACAAATCACAACACACCTTAATTCACAAAATTAAAAAGTTGTTTTGCAAAAAACCTGAAAATATGAAGTTGTTTTTGATTGTCTTTTTTGATTCCCCTCGAGAATAATGTGTGCAGCCTCTTATATCTCATCTCTGCAGTAATCTTCCCCATATCCTTTCTCATATCTTCAAAAGTTAAGGGACTAATTATCGGCGGGGCAGAGGTAATGCGGCTCTGCTCAGCATTAATTGGCTGATTAACATGGGGGACAGTTTAGCACTCCAGTGTCTCACGCTCAGCTCATTAATCAAGACTTGGGCTTTGCCAACTGAACTGCTGCCAGCAGAGCTGCACAGGCCTCTATAAAGGGAGCTAGGTGCGGGTTCAGCTCACAGCTGAAAGCAAGACGTGATCCATTCTTTGGCCAGACTGAGTACTGCAGTCTGTAAAGTGGTGCCTGTCAAGAACAGAAGGCGGCTCTGCTGTGAAGCAGCAGAGGTCCGGTATTTAGACCCAAAAGTTTAACTTTATTGGTTACCTCTTGTGGAGACACAAAGTGCAGGCATAAGAATAGCTTTACAGACAGCTCCACTGGGATAAAGACATCACTGGGTTTTATTTATTTTATTTACACTTTTAATCCCAAACCTTGAAACAAAGAGTTCCTGGTTTGCATCGAAGATCATCAAATAAGCATATTTGTGTATTCACTATCAAGGAAGTTGTATCATTTGGTAACAGAAATAAATGTAAAAAAAATACATTCAGTTGACTGCAACTAATGGCTAGATATGGCCTATATGGGGAATGCTGGTGGTTCATAGCAAGGTCATAGACCACTAGGTAAGGCCGTAGAGTGAAAATGTTTATGTACATTTTTTCTATGGGTAAGCTGCGACAGAAGGCTTGTAGTAAACACTTATACAACACCAAAAGGTAAGTAAGGGGGAGATCTTTTTCACGTGAAAGCGCTTTGCACAGAACGCAGGCTGCTTCTATTCTGCGCCCTTGCTAATCTATGGTGTGGTTCATACGCGATTAATATGTATTCAAAAGTTTACGTCCGCACTTTTTATCTATGCTTGTTTTAAATTAAAATCTTTTTACTTTCTTTTAATTTTATTTTAATGATTTGAATAATGAATGACATTTTTACTATTTCTTTTGATTGTTTCTTTTAATGTTTTATGTAAAGCACTTTGAATTGTCTCTGTATATGAAATGTGCTATACAAATAAACTTGCCTTGCCTTCCCCGGTTCTATGCCGAAGGCTTGCGCCGTGTAGCATCGTATGGTCTATTTTGTGCGTAAGTCGCAAGTGATCTGCATCAATTCTGACAGGAAGTTGCATCAAGATAGATGAAAAAATCCATTTTATATATAACCAATAATTCACAATAAAACACCGCAATTGACAAATGTGGTCTTGTTATTGTAAATAGATGAACTGTAGGACTGTGAAAATAAACATACAATCACAACACACTCTCCTCTCTGTGTGTCTCAACAACAGATAAACTGAAGAACTGTAGGCCCACTAAATACTTGCTTCTACTTAGCAGAAACAAGGGGTAGCGATTTTAGATTATTAACTTACCCATGATTTTAAAAACAAAAAAAAGCTGTAGCAGAAGCGCCTGTTGACGAATGCGCATCTGGTGTCAATTGCAGGAGAGAGCGCATACCACTCCGCTTCGTGACGCTTCCGCGTCCAATGTGAACCAAGTATAAGACCTTCATTGGCTATGATAACTAAAGAACCAGTCACATGACTATACCTTAAGATTTTTCTATGATATAACCCAAGAGATCCACTTCATTAGAGAATATTTGTATTTTTTTGGGTGCAACCTGTGTTAAAGTTTAAAAACATGTTATTTGTGACAATTAAAAATGATCTTCATGAAAGTACCATACTGTCATAGCAACTTACGCAACTCCAAAATCCTTTTAACTACAGATGTGCATGTGGGGACACAAAGACACCTTGAAATACCTTCCGAATCCAAGACCCGCTTTTGTGACAGGATGCGCACCACGTCTGTTTTTCTGTCTCCCTTATTTAGATTCTCTTCAGGGCATTGTTGGTCTAAAGCATTGAATTTGTGACTTCTAAGAGAAGCTTAATCTGTGTGCATCTTTGGCTTCTTGCTTCTCAAGTGCTTGATCAGAGACAGTTCACAGTTGGTGTTGAAGGGGCCTTTGTTTCCCTCTTAGTAGACTTGGCTCGCATGCAACAGTGTGCCACCCACCTCAGTGGAGGTTTGAATTTATCATTGAACTTGGATGTGCAAACACGTTAAGTTCTGACAAGCGATGACTTGTGATTGTTGGTTTTAGCTCGTGCACCTGGATTTGAGCGGCTGGTGTTTCTGTGAGCTAAAGCCGCACAGCTGCTTAGCTCCGGCTGTTCCTGCGTTTAGACACACTCTTTCCTCTGGAGTAAACACTCTACTGCCTTTATCAGCCTATCGCGTTACAGAATTACTGTCAGGATTATATTCCTTGTGTGGATTAGACTGTTCTTCTCTCTAGAGGAGCACAAACTACGGTGGAGTATAAGATCACTTTGATTACTTTTACAATCCAATGCAAAAACAAAGTTTTTTTTCTTCACAATTTTGAAAAATAAGCAAAAATAAAATCCAGTCATCAAAAACGTGCAGTTTAGTAAGTGCTCCCATAACACACAGCAGTTTTGTCTTTGCTAACGTCCACCCCAGAATGGGAAGTGACTCCCACAGCCTGTTATCAATTCTGACCTGCTGGTTGGCTGTGGGTCGTTTTGCCTTTGATAGCCCGGAGGATCTGGCAGCTGAACGCCCCCTTTCCTTCTCTGCTGTGCTCTAGTGTCTTGTCTGGTTTTCATCTTCATCATCTGGAAGATAATTGCCCCACAATTACAGGTTTTGTGTGCGCGTTCTTAATTGAAAGCAGACACGTTGTCTTCGTAACTTCCGTTTTAATCCCCAACACAAGATTGGTGATGCAATAGAAGTAGCTAGCTTTGATATGAAGGGTTTCTGAGGAAAATGTACCATTGCAAAACTGTTTGTTAACATTTTGAGAAGTTACACTGAAAAAGATTCCTTAAAAAAAGCCACGATGAAGTATGAAAAAAAGAATAGTCCTATTAAATGTTTGATTAATTTAACGCTGGTTCCACCAACTAAAAACAGAGAAATCTGTTTTTCAAGCAACAAAAACATTCTTTTTAACTGGAACGTTTTGCACTACAGAATCACAGAACGCCGTTGATCTCTCATGGGTCCCACAGCAAAGTATGTCGTATAGGAAATTAATTTGATATAGAAGGATCCAAAATGTAACGTGATATTGTCCAAATATAGTCCATAGAAGATCGAGAAGAGAGAACATTTTTTGATATTACTTGTGAAGAAAAACTAAAGACATTTCAACAACAATATAATGTATACAAGACCCAAGGTATGATCATACGTATTTGTTCTTATTATAAAGGACAAGTCAGACGTTAAAGACCCACTTCATTGAACATTTTTTAACATGTTCATGTTCTTAACAAGGACTGACTTTAAAGAGCCTAATATGAGTAGCTAGGGCAGGGGTGTCAAGTTCTATCGCACAGAGGAGCAAAATCCAAAACATAGTTTAGGTCATGGGCCGAACAGGATAAACATTTATTGAAGACTCTAAAACTTCATTTTAAAAACTTTAGAAACATATCTTTTTAACATTACTATGAATAAAAACAGGCAGAAATGTTATTCCAGAATAAATGAACTTAAACCCTAAACAAGTTTCGATATTTTACTCTCCATAAAAATATTGTGGCAGTTTCACCTATTTGAAACTCCACACAGGAACTCACACACACATGACATACACTCAGGGATCAAGCTAATACTAGTTGGGTGGGTGCACACACTCGACTACAAAACATCTGAGTAAGATCCCTGATAACATAACAAACATACATGCACACAGTTTTCAAATTCCTTTATTATGTTTGGTGGTTTGTGTTAATGTATTATGTTAAATGGTTTTTCTTTTGCTTAATTCTGTTTCCTTACCTTTCAGTTGTACTTCCTTGGTCAAAGGACCCGAGCACTGATTTTGGCAGGCTTATGTAGTGCCTGACCAAAACTCAGTCGTTAAGCCAAAAGTGGAACAACCTGGCCCAGGGGAGGGGCCATGTCTTATAAATGCTCATATGCACTGTGGTAGTTGGTGTGGAGAGTTGGCGTTTATGTGGCTATTGCCTGTTGTTAAGAAAATAAAAAACAAAAGTATTTTTCAAATACAAAAAGTGTGTCTCTTGCCTTGGACCTGTCGGTCGCACTCTGGACCAGAGTGTGACATTTTGGTGTCAGAAGTGGGATGACGACCCAGAAGACAAGGAGCAAGACGGCCAAACTGATGACGGAGCCAGAACCAGTTGAACCTGATAAGGAGGGTAAAGACTGGACAACTGACGATGGTGAAGAGGGTCCTCCCTTCCAGCCACCACGAGCTGCTTCTTCAGAGCCGGAGATGGTCTCACTACTACGGGAGTTCATCCGTGCCCAGAGAAGCAGAGAAGAGATCCTGATTGGGGAGCTCCAAGGTCTGCGGATGGCGATGGAGGCCGATAGGGCGTCACCTTCTCTGACCGGTGTAGGGGTTGCCGCCGTCGCCGCCTCTCCTATGGGACACTCCTTGGGTGGGCCTTCACCACTGCAGCAGCCAGCACTCCAGTCTCAACCATCAGTTCCAGTCCTACGGAAGGACCCCAAGTTGCTACCGTTCCAGTCTGGTGAGGACATTGAAAATTTTCTTCTACGTTTTGAACGTGTAGCAAAGACTTGGGCTTGGCCAGAGACTGAGTGGGCCTACAGACTGGTTCCTCTACTCACCGGGAAGGCATTGGAGGCCTATTCTGCCATGGATGAGGACCTTTCTGACTCATACTCAGATCTGAAGCTAGCCCTTTTGGCTAAATTTGACATTTCTGCCGAGACCTATCGCCAGCGTTTCAGGAATACAGCTGTACCTCAGGGGGAGACGCCCACCGAGACCTACCAGCGCCTAAAGGGTCTGTATCGACGATGGATTAAGCCTGACCAGTGCAGCGTGGAGGACATCGGTGAGGTCATCGTACTCGAGCAGCTGCTGAGGATGTTTCCACCTGACGTCCGTACCTGGGTTAAGGAGCGGGAACCCACCACTGGCTTGCAGGCAGCAAAACTTGCAACTCAGTACGTCAACGCCCGACGCCCCCAGGTGACGGACTTCACAACGGCCATTTCACAGGGGACAGGAGGACAGCCGGCTAGAAGGTCAGAGGGTCAAGAACCTGGGACGTGGGGACCTGTGGGGGCTACAAGAGTGGAGCAGCAGGCCACTGTTAATCAGGGTGCTGTTGGGACTAATAGGTTTGGACATCAGGTTAGTTCCAGTCGTGGGGAAATCATCTGCTACTACTGCCAGCAGCCTGGTCACAAGGCCTCAGACTGTCCCATCAAGAAGCCAAAGCTTTCAGGTTACTGCTGTGTTCCTTGTAATGATGACTCATGCAGACGAAGTACCCCACACTCACCCTTTTATTCTGTTTGTGTTAATGGTAAACATTTGACTGCTTTATTAGACAGCGGTAGTTCTATGTCACTGGTTAAGAGATGTTTTTTGTCAAACAGTGTCATTGATTATAAAAACAAGACAAACATTGAATGTGTTCATGGGGATCAGAGACCGTATCCTACAGCAGAGGTTACTATAGTGGTTGAAGGGCAGGCATTTTTGTTACAGGTTGGGGTTATTGACAGACTGTCAGTAGACTGTATTTTGGGAAGAGATTGTCCAGTTCTACATGAACTGATCAAACAAAACAAAACAGAAACATGTGCAGTGGTTACAAGGTCTCAAACAAAAGCTGGCTTGGAGCCCCTGCCTGATCTTCACAGTGATCTGTGTGAGGGTGGCTCCAAAGGCCCCAGAAAATCACGACGTCAACGTCGCACTGACAAAATCAGAGGTGCAGATTCTAATGTAGCAGTTTATCCAGAGCCTGTGAGTGTTGACTGGGATATTCCAAATGACATCCGTTTTTTGCAAATGTCTGATCCTTCTCTGTCTTGGATGTTTAAGCAGATTGACAATGAGGAGGGAAACAGAGGATCTGGATCAAGGTTCTTGGTTGAAAATGACATTTTGTATGTTACTGGGGAGGCCGGTAAACGGTTGGTTGTCCCACTTAGTTGTAGGCCTCTAGTTTTGCATCTAGCACACACAATACCATGGGCAGGACATTTGGGCCAGCAGAAAACATACATGAGGTTAGGTTCTCGCTTTTTCTGGCCTACAATGTTCAAGGATGTCAAACAGTTTTGTTCCACATGCCCAGAGTGTCAAGTCACCACATACCAAAGTCAAACCAGTACCATTACACCCATTACCGGTAATCAGTACCCCCTTTCGGCGCATAGCCATGGATGTGGTTGGGCCACTAGAAAAGAGCAGCTCTGGTTATAAATACATTCTTGTACTTTGTGACTATGCCACCCGTTTTCCTGAGGCTTTTCCCCTCCGCAGCATAAAGACTCCAAAAATAATCAGTGCCCTTGTCCAGCTTTTCTCTCGAGTTGGAGTGCCGGATGAGATCATCACAGACCAGGGTACCAACTTCACCTCTGGCACCATGAAGCAACTACAGAAAGAACTCTGCATCAAAGGCATACGGACGACCCCCTACCATCCACAGACTGACGGCCTGGTTGAGAGATTCAACCAAACGCTGAAACAAATGCTGCGTAAGTTTGTGGCTGATACAGGACGTGATTGGGACAAGTGGTTGCCTTTTGTCTTATTCGCTTACAGAGAGGTGCCTCAAGCATCAACCGGCTTCTCTCCGTTTGAGTTGCTTTATGGATGGCCTGTCCAAGGACCATTGGATCTATTGAGGAAGGAGTGGGAGGCTTCCAAGAAACCAGCACCAGAAGGTATCCTGTCTTATGTCCTCCAGATGCGTGAGCGCCTTGAGAGGTACCATGATGAGGCCCAAGTTAATCTGGAGCGGGCTCAGCAGAACCAGAAGTGCTGGTATGACAAACAGGCTCGACAGAGAGAATTCACACCAGGTCAGAAGGTCTTGATCTTGCTTCCCACTAGCAGCAATAAACTCTTAGCCAAATGGCAGGGACCATACGAGGTGCTGAGGAGGACTGGACCAGTGACCTACGAAGTGGCGCACCCAGACAAAGGAAAAGCATCCCAAGTCTACCACATCAACTTGCTCAAAGAGTGGAAGGAGCGTGAGTCAACCCAAGTGCTGTTGGTGCGTCAGGTCAAAGAAGATGATGGTGAGTCGGAGACTAATTTACACCAACTCATCCAGCCAAAAACGCCTCACCTGGGGCACCTGCCCTCAACACGCCAAGAATCTTTGAAAAGACTGTTGCAGGAGATGCCGGGGCTGTTTCGAGACGGTCCAGGCCGGACACCACTCATCCAGCACTCCATCCGTCTCCAGAAGTCAGACACTCCTCCCATACGTCAGAGGCCATATCGCATCCCGGAACGGTTGGTGGGGGCCCTGAAAGAAGAAATCCAGCGGATGCTGGAACTTGGCGTGATCGAGCCATCAAACAGTGAGTGGTCCAGCCCCATGGTGATGGTGCCCAAAAAGGATGGCTCCCAGAGGCCCTGCATCGACTTCCGAAAGGTAAATGCAGTCTCTTGTTTTGATGCCTATCCCATGCCCCGTATAGATGACCTGGTGGAGCGTGTTGGGACTGCCAAGTATATAACAACACTGGACCTCTGTAAGGGGTATTGGCAGATCCCACTGGATGAGACGTCAAAGCAGTACACAGCCTTTCGGACCCCAACAGGACTCTACCACTTCACAGTAATGCCATTTGGGCTCCATGGTGCTCCAGCGACATTCCAGCGTTTGATGGATGCTGTACTGAGGGGGTCTGAAGATTTTAGTGCAGCCTACCTGGACGACGTCGTCATCTTCAGCCAGACCTGGGAAGACCATCTCGGACATCTGAGGGCTGTTCTGAGCGCCATTGAAGGGGCCGGTTTGACTCTGAATGTTCAAAAGTGCGAATGGGCCAAAACGGAGGTTCAGTACCTGGGTTTCCAGCTTGGAGGGGGTTACATCCGCCCTCTTGTGGACAAGGTTGAGGCCATCCGCAATGCCCAGCGCCCATGTACAAAGAAGCAAGTGAGGTCTTTCATTGGCCTTGTGGGGTGGTATTCGAACTTTATCCCCCACTATTCAACTCTCGCCACCCCCTTAACCAATCTCACACGGAAGGGGGAGCCTACTACTGTCAGATGGTCGGCTGACTGCGAACAATCGTTTATTGCATTAAAGACTGCAATGTGCTCTTCACCTGTCCTCTGTAGTCCTGACTTCCAGAAGCGCTTCACAGTCCAAACAGATGCTTCAGATGTGGGCATTGGAGCTGTGCTGACCCAGAGTGACCAGGGGGAAGAGAGGCCTGTGCTATACCTCAGCCGGAAACTGGAGCCCAGAGAAGTGAGGTATTCCACCATAGAAAAGGAGGCCCTAGCCATTAAGTGGGCCCTGGAAAGTCTCCGCTACTTTCTCCTCGGCCGTGAGTTTGACCTGGAGACAGATCACAAAGCTTTGTCTTGGATTGGTACCATGAAAGACAGAAATGCCAGAGTGACCCGATGGTACCTCGACCTGCAACCTTTTTGTTTTAAAATATGGCACAAATCTGGAAAAACCAATCTGATGGCAGACTTCCTGTCTCGGTGGACCACCACGGCTGCGCCAGGAGAGGGGGGAGGTAATGTGGCAGTTTCACCTATTTGAAACTCCACACAGGAACTCACACACACATGACATACACTCAGGGATCAAGCTAATACTAGTTGGGTGGGTGCACACACTCGACTACAAAACATCTGAGTAAGATCCCTGATAACATAACAAACATACATGCACACAGTTTTCAAATTCCTTTATTATGTTTGGTGGTTTGTGTTAATGTATTATGTTAAATGGTTTTTCTTTTGCTTAATTCTGTTTCCTTACCTTTCAGTTGTACTTCCTTGGTCAAAGGACCCGAGCACTGATTTTGGCAGGCTTATGTAGTGCCTGACCAAAACTCAGTCGTTAAGCCAAAAGTGGAACAACCTGGCCCAGGGGAGGGGCCATGTCTTATAAATGCTCATATGCACTGTGGTAGTTGGTGTGGAGAGTTGGCGTTTATGTGGCTATTGCCTGTTGTTAAGAAAATAAAAAACAAAAGTATTTTTCAAATACAAAAAGTGTGTCTCTTGCCTTGGACCTGTCGGTCGCACTCTGGACCAGAGTGTGACAAATATATTTTGTCAAAAATTGTGCAAGTTAGAAATAAGCGCACGATAACATTGGGCCATTAATAACAATAAAATAAAATGATCTGGAGGGCCGGATATAATTACCCAGAGGGACGGATCCGGCCCCTGGGCCTCGACTTGACATGTGGGCTAGGGAATGAGGCAAATATTTTAAGTTAGAATTGATTATTTTCTTAAGGGGAGGACAGTATTTTATTTGTAATAACATACAGTAGGGGTGTGTATTGGTAAGAGTCTGGCAATACTGTGTGTATCATGATGTCATAATACGATACAAATCCTGATATATTCCAAGACAGTACCAGAAAATATTTCACTATTTTTTAAATAAGCCATAATAAGGAATATTAATACTGAATATGAATACATTTTTCTCTTAAGTAAAATAGTAAAATACATGTTCTTTAATGATCAGAGCATAAGCACTTCAACTGCATCCCATAAACAAGCTGCTTTTGGTAATTTAGGAAACATTTAAGTTGATTGAAAATCTAAGACTGAACTACATGTTTGCTTTTAAATAATAATTCAATTAAATATCATATTGACAGTTTTTTAAATAAAAAAAAAAAATCCCCAAATTAAGTATTGCGTTATTTCACTGAGTGGATATTTTCTTACACCCCTAATATAAATGTACAGGGATTTTAACCATCACCTTTTTTTTTATTATTATTTTAAACCAAAAGTAGTCAAATTTTTTAAAAGGTTTGACCTAAATGAATCTATTTTTTTAATTTTAAAAAAATTCTACTAAATTATTGCTAGTGGTTTAATATCAACTTTTTTTTTTTTGTGCTTTAAACTGTAAGAAAAATATGAGTATTGGTCAAGGCGGACTGGTAGTGATGTGTTCTGGAAGTTGTAGTGCATCTGGACTTCAAAAATCTGAACTTTTTTGCTAAATAGAGTTTCCTGACATTTCGTTGACTCAATATTTTCTAACACCTCTAATATACATTGTCTGTCTCTGTTAGCCCTGCCATGTCCTCCTCCGGTTAGCTTCAGACCTGTTAGTATTAAACATCAGACCTACCTGCTATGGCACACGAACACAAGTGCCTCAATGGCTTTATTGCCTTGGTTGTAACACATGGCATTGTTGGCGGAAATAATGACATGGGCTTAGAGGCCAGCTGATGCAAACCAGATGAGGAAGGCTAACTTGAAAGTCAGAAAGGGAAGGAACCAGAGCAGGCCTGGACAAATTATGAAATGACAGAAAAGCACTTGCAATGGGGTGGACAAATTGAATGACATTCACAGTAAATCATCTGTACTCAACACACAACGATTTCTTAAAAAAACAAAATCTTTTAGGTTGAGTGTGATACACTTTATTGCACAGGTGTGTTAACAATGAATTAGATCTGTCCTCCACAGTAAATTTTCTCTTCGTTTTTCTTTGAAACATGTGGGATTTTGCTTTTCGGAAACTTAAGAGGGTTCGTTTTATGTGTGCGGTGCTGCTGCGAGCTTGGCCCTGGGCCCGACTAAGGCCTCAGCACCGCTCCGCTCTACCCCGGCCACAAAGTGCACTCCTCTCTCATGTGGCCCCTGACCTCTTGACGTATTTCCTGACCCAGGAAATAGAATTAACACCTATGTCTGGGGCCTTTGAGTCCAAAAGCCCACATACACAGCTGTGCGTCAGCAAAGTAGTTTACCACAGCAACATTTTTATTTGATTTTATGGCCTTTTATGCTCCAGAGTTGGGATGAGACAACACCAGTGTCCCTTTATGACACATTGCAGCTCGCCCCCTAAACTCAGCTCTGTCAAGTACAGTTCAGACTTTTATTTTGATAAACTTAAGTCGTTTGGAGTGTGGGAACTCCGTCAAAGTGGATTATTTGTTTATTAAACTTTTTATGCGCTCCATTTATCAGGAGAGATGCATCCTGGTATTCCAGGGCCGTCTTCTGTTTTCGTCATTAGTTTGGAGCTTTATAGGGAAAGCGAGTTCACACATCTTTGGTGCCTTTATGCACAAACACATGCAGCTCGGCCGGTTCCTGCATTTAAGCGCTCCATATGTTTGCGTTTTAGTCACACATTGCCGATCTCGTGGGAGCACTTTGAAGCATACTCCTCCAGAGCTGATCATAAAACGGGAGTATAAGTAGTTTTTCACATAGTGGTGTCCCAGAGCACCTTTACCGCAAACACCCCCTCACCAAACGCGCCACCTCCTACATCCACTCTGAAATATTAGACCGTTAGCTGAAAGATTTGTGATTTTGATAAAGGACTGCTGAGGCTGCAACCGTAGAAGTGTCCTGTTTTTACTTGATGATGCACTTCGTAAAATAGTCAATCGTCTCAGTATTTTATTTCTTTTTTTCCATTCACACCTTTGAGGCATCTGTACCTTTTGAACTACACCGTAGGAGTTGTGGGGAAACTAATCATAAAACTTGACAGTTCATTTCCTGCCTGGTTTTTGTGTAGCTGTGAATTTTATCTGGAACAATATATCCCCGTCGTCCGTCACCTTCATTAACCCGCCTGTCGTTCTGTCTCCACAGTACTTTGAGGTGCCCTTTGACTCCAACATGAACCGCACCAAGAACCGTCCTCTTGTCAGAGGGCAGATCAGGTACGGTAGCCTTCCTTGTTTACGTAAGAGTTGTTTTCCTTGATTTGCCATGGGCATCTGCACTCTTTCTTTTCAAAAGTATGTCTTGACAGCGTTTAGGAGAGAAATGGACATTTTCTGACAGCTTCTTGGCCACCTAAGCTATGGTTTTGTACCGTTCACGCTGGGTGAATGACAAATCGTGCTTCTGTTTTCTTGCTCTCTGACTTGATCCTTTCATTTTTCATCAGTTGGAATGAAACATAACCTTTTTGTATCCGTATATTTTTCAAAAGTACGGGGGGAAAACTGCTCCTCATACCGATTTATAGTAATCCTATTGAAGGTGTTTATCTGTAAAAGTTGGAGTTTTCAAAAAGCAGTAGAGAGCTAAGAGTTGTGGTTCAGCACCTCCTCTGTTTAAAACCCTCTGTACAGTGAACTGTAGCAGATCTCTCCGTGACTGGATTTACTTGTACCTACCTGCCCTCTTTGTGAAGCTGTCAATCTTGAGCAGTGAGTACGAGCACAGATAGTCAGCGATGCGTGAACCAGTGGAAACACAAACCAACCGCATTGTCGATGCCTGGAAACTGCATCCTCTGCAGTTTACTCCTTCCCGGATCGCACCAAAACAAACAACACGTTGACGTAAGAAGAAAGCGCGCCTTTCACTAGTCGTCTAGAAAAGTACACATAGGAACTGCTAATGTATATTCAAGCCAGAATTTGAGCTACACTGCTAAAGATTTCTGTTGGTGTGAGAACTGGGGTTCAACTGTCTTGTTCAAGTTCCAGAAATTCTTCACTGACCCGTTTAAAAGTCGACACTTTAGCTGCTAGAGTGGTTATTAAAACAGGTTTTTGACAGTTTAAACTGCTTTTTTTCCCCTTTTTTCGTCATGTCTGTCTGTCACTGCGGCGGCCAGACTCTTTCTCCTCGTTTCCACCGGTCTCTCTGCTCTCTTTAAACCACACCGTCCTGTGTGAGGATGGAGAGCAGATGGAAAGCTGGACCGTCCTGTCAAACAACCCATCAATAAGGCCGCGTTTTACACACTCTGTGTTTGTGTTGAGGCCAAATGATCGTCCCTCCACTTTGCATTGCTCGACTTGATCTCAACAATATGGGTGTTGAAGTTCGTCGGGACACCAATAGCGCTGGAATGTCGGTGGTCCTGTCAGCATCGACGGCGGCGTTTGTGGTTATGATGAAAAGCTTTCAGGTTGGGCACAACGGGCCGTTTTGTGGCTCCCAGAAGAGGATAAACGCTCTGCAGTTGCTGAGTCACAGATAATTACACTTTAAGAGGTGACTGTGAATGTTGAAGGATTCCTCCCAAATGGCTCTTGATCAAGTCGTTACCTGTCGGTCTTATCGGGTCGAGATTAATGATGTCTGTGTGCGGGAGTGTTGCTTCTGATCCAGACAACTCTGAGTCTATTTCAAGTGACGAAATTGGGTTTTTGTCTTCTTTCAAATATCATTCAAAAATTCATTGGGCATAAGGTATGTCATTTTCACCAGATTATAAAGCGCACAGAAATTATAGCAATAAATACATGAGAAAAAAGTTTGAATTTTACAAGATTAAAGTTGTAAAAATATGGGGAAAAAAGTCTAAACTTTATGAGAATAAAGTTATAACTTGAAAATCTACGAGATTAAAGTAATAAAATAATCAGGTATTAGGCAATTTACTAAGAAAAAAAAAAAAATACAAAAAAAGGCACCAATACAGGAAGATTGCATTGTAAGCAGTTAATTCAGTATTAGATTCACAAATAGTGAGTCATCATCGTTATATTAAAAGTAATTTTCTGGATACTGGGTATCTTCAGATGAAAAGTCGTAATGTGGATAAAGACTTACAAAAATGTTTGAAAAAGACTGTAAAATACAACTTTTTTAAAATAATTTTGTCTGTTTATTTTCTTAAATTTATGAATTTTTTCTGATGATTTTACTACTTTATTCTTGTAAAATTTTAACTTTTTTCTCTTAATTATACAAGTTTATTAATCTAAATTTACGACTTTTTTTGCATAATTTTACATTTTTTTTTCTTTAATTCACAACTTTTTTTCCCATATTTACTACCATATTCTTTTTAAATTGTAACATTATCTTTCATTATTTTTACAAGTTTATTTACTTAAATTCACAACTTTCATTATAATTTTACTACCGTTGTCCTTAAAAATTGTAGCTTTTTTCTCATTGTTTTACAAACACTTTCAAAAATTCATGCTGTTACCACTTAATTCTTGTATATTGATCTTTTTCCCCTTTATTGTCTTAATACACAGTCGTGATAAAGCACATTAAACAAGACAAAAGACACAGAAGTGTCATTCAGTCATACTTAAAGCTTGTTGGTGTCACACTACACGTGTCACTAGCAACACACAATCTTGCCTGAAACTTGAAAAAAAAATGTTAGACTTACATTTTGACCTCTTAAAATTGCTTCAATATTTTTAAACACAAGGAGAAGTATTCCATATGTGTTGAAAAAAATGAAGGTTTTTAAGATCCCCGTATATTGTGTAAAATACGGTAGTAAATTCAGCATTTTTTTTTTGTTTTTTCCAAAGTCCCTGTCAAACCATGTTGGGTTTTCTCCACTGACATCTTCCACCGATTATCCCATGTGCTGCTGTGTCAGAAGGACAGCGAAGGCCCGTAAACTCGACTCAGGCGGCGTGACGCACCCCGCTTCCCCCGACCCCCGCCGAGCCGGCCCACAGACAAACTGTCAACAGCTCAAAGGCAGCCTGCACTTCAACCCACATGAAACACACACCGCACCACTAATCACATTATTGAACCAAACTCGCTGCATCGAAATAAAAGCTTTTGGAGGAAAAAAACCCGCGTCAGGTCAAGATTTGAATCTGCGCACTCTTTAATTTATGGAGCGTTTACTGGTGAATTTGAAGCAGACCTTGCTGTCGTTGCTTTGAGTTCAAGAGGAGGAGGCGGAGAAGGAAGTGTTCATCCGGCTAAAACCCCGAGCCTCTGTGGTTTTCTTCAGGTTTTGATCTTCTGGCTCGCTCTTCATCCTACAAGAACACTTTTATCCCTGGTAGACTCTTATCAGAAGAGCGTCTCGTTTGAGAGTCGGCCGTGGCTAAACGCTCGCCGCATCGATGCGTCCGTTCAGATCACGTAAAACTATCGCTCTTATCTGGTATCTGCACAACTTTATCATCCCACTGCTCTCAAAGTAGTTTAGCTCTGCTCTGTGTAAGTTTAGTCTTGTCTGGCTTTATCTTGCTGATAGAGCTGATCCCTCCCCTCCGTTTCTCTTTGTTTCTTATCAGCCCCCTACACGCCGTCTCATTTGCCCTGGCTTGTGGCGTTTCTGGAGTCGCTCTGCTCACTCTGGCGGTCAACCCTTTAACGGGCTTCCTGGGCGCCCTCAACATCTTTCTGTACACCTGTTGCTACACGCCGCTTAAAAGACTAAGCATCACCAACACCTGGGTCGGAGCGGTGGTCGGGGCAATCCCTCCCGTGATGGGCTGGACCGCCGCCACGGGCTGTCTGGAGCCAGGTATGCCTCCCAAATGGACACATCTGGTAATCCCATCCAACAATACAAAAAAAGGGTTTTTGCGGGACAAACCTTTATTAAATTCACTTTAAAGTCCCACTCTGATCATCTTTTGATCTATTTTTAAAATGTTCCCCAGTGTTTTTTTTTATGATGATTATGCTGTTTTTAGTTTCCTATTTTAGAGCCAGTTACATCAATTGGCTGCTGTATTTTAGAGAAAAGACACACAGAATAACCCTGTGTTTGTTGTGTTGGAATGATCGGAAAAATGACTCGAAAAACACTCGAACGTGAGAAAACCAACACTACATGAATGCAAAATGACTTTCTGCACATAAACACAAGTCGGTCAGTTTATTTGTGGTGCACCATTTAACCCTTGTGCTATCCTATGGGGTCCAGATGACCCAAGCCTTACATTGACGAGTTATTCATCCCATGACAGATGTGGATGAAGGTGGACAGGATTTCATGTCTACCACGGACACGGGTAACGATCAAAAATCATAAAAAAAAAAAAGTTCTGCACACTGTCTTGTGGGGTCCAGATGACCCTACTCCCAACAGCAACATACTCAGGATAGCAAAAGGGGCTTCAAACTCAGTGGGACAAGGGGTCAAAATCTAAAACACACCTTAGGTCGCAGGCTGAACAGGAGAAACATTTATTGAAAACTAAAACTAAAATTTTAAAACTTCAAAAATGTAACTTTTTAAGATTACTATGAATAAAAACAGCAGGAAAATTATTCCTTAATAAATTCACTTAAACCTTGAATAATAAAAATAACATAAAAGGATATGGAGGGCCGGATATAATTACCTAGAGGGCCGGATCCGGCCCCCGGGCCTTGACCTGTGATCTAAGGGGAGACTCCAAAAATACAGGGAAATA
Source organism: Oryzias javanicus (assembly GCA_003999625.1). Taxonomy (NCBI): domain Eukaryota; kingdom Metazoa; phylum Chordata; class Actinopteri; order Beloniformes; family Adrianichthyidae; genus Oryzias; species Oryzias javanicus. The sequence goes on along the minus strand of CM012455.1, from coordinate 17,877,800 downwards.
TCAAGCATTAATATGGATTATCAATGTAATTTATTCCAGGGTGGCGGGCCAGATTAAATGATACCTCTGGCTCCCGGGCAATAGTTTTCCTATCCCTGATCTGTTTATACTCTCCCACTAGCTTACAGCCCCTCACACCCTCAACCTAGCATTAGCAGTGCAACAGAAGTGGCGAGCAATATTGAAGCTATCCAGCCATACAGTCTTGATCTAGATTCTAGCTCAAACGAGGAAAACAAAGACGTACACGGATCTATTTGTCAACTGGTGGCTTCATCAGAATGGGGCTTGTGGCCCCGCCCCTGTGTATTTTCTATGTCACAAATACAAGCTTTTTCATCTGCTTCTGATTCTCAACAATAAAGAAATACCCAGAAATGCTATTTTAAGATTAATTTTCTTTATATATAAATGTGTCCTCCATCATCAGAAAAACATCATTTAAATCAGAGTAAAATGGAACTTTTTATCATATTTCATCACATTTATTGACTCTTGACTCGGCTGGAGTGTTCGTTGTTTGTTGTGTTCCAAACAGGCTAATCTCACAGCACATGATTCCACTCCTATCATTGTTTCAGTGCGTGTAACGCTCAGTCAAGTTAGGCGAGACTTGGCGGCCGATGTTGGACGCATCAAGTGTTTTGTTATGACAGCTGCATGAAATATGCGTCATCAGTGCTGCTTCATCTCAGGGAGACCCTGGAGTTCATGTTTATGCCTCATATTAGTGTGATTTATGAATTACAAGCAGCTGCTTTTTATTGCAAATCATTTACGAACACTCGACATGTTTTCTGAGTTTATAGTCACCGCATTTTACCGACAAGATTTAAAATAGTAAATTGACCAAAAAATAAATATATATAGTGTTTTTTTGCTACATTTATTTACCTAAAAATAAACACTGATGGTTTTGATTCACTGAAACATAAGAAAAGAAACTTAAAAATATATAAATAAAATGAATTGCTTCTAAACGGTATAAAGTAGTTGTCTTTCATCTCAGCAGCTGCTGCTTTAAAGTGTGCAGCCTCCATATTTGGCCTCATTAATCCCCTCCTTCCTCTTCTCTTTTCTCCCCCCCCACAGGTGCTCTGCTGCTGGGTGGCTTCCTGTACAGCTGGCAGTTCCCGCACTTCAACGCCCTAAGCTGGAACTTGAGGGAGGACTACTCCCGCGGCGGCTACCGCATGATGTCCGTCACCCACCCCTCCATGTGCAAGCGCGTGGCGCTGCGCCACAGCCTGGCGCTGGTCGGGCTGTCCGCCGTGGTGCCGGCGCTGGACGTCACCACCTGGACGTTCCCCGTCATCTCCCTGCCCATCAACCTGTACATCAGCTACCTGGCCTTTCGCTTTCACCAGAAGGGAGACCGCAACAGCGCCCGCAAGCTCTTCTTCTGCAGCCTGTGGCACCTGCCCATGCTGCTGCTGCTGGCCCTCACCTGCAAGAAGTACAGCAGAGACGGCGAGGGGTCGGCGCCGTCGGCACTCGCGCCTAATTGATGCGACTGGACTCCAGGACAAACCGCCGTTTTTTTAATAGAAACTCACTGAATTCTAATAACACCCCTGAATGTGTATATGTACATTTTCTGTATTTATCTCTGTTGGTCGTAAATGATCCTGTACAGTTTAAACACACCTCAGCGCCTGGATTACCCAAAGGGGATCACAAATGCCTCCTTTTTTAAAATTCATCTGGAGTAAATATTAACGGTTAATAAACCCTATTTAATTTGCTGGTGTTGTGGCGCTTTATTCTGAAAGGAACCAAAAGCATTCTGTATGAGGAAAAGCTTCAAGAATAAACATTTCATGGTTCCTGTTGTCTCCTTCACTGTTTCCCCGTCGAGATGCTGACTCGGCGAGGTGCGTCTGTTCTTGTCTTCATCAGTTAGACGTGAACCCGTTTTCGTTTGGCGGGCCACCTCTGCGCCTGTCAGTCAACTTTTGGGTGTTTGGTTACCATTCCGTCCGTCCGTCCGTGCATGTGGAGGACCTGCTCTCCACACGGAGTTGCCATCATCCGCCTTCGCGGGATTTAGCCAAGGCCGGGCAGACCTGAAACGACAGCGTCTGACCGGATGTGGAGTTTTATATCAGAGGGTGTGAGAGGGGCCAGCTGTTACAATCGGACCCAAAAAAAAAAAGGAAAACGTGAAAAGTGTGTGGAGATAGAATGTCCACGTTGACCTCAGGGCTTCAGGGTGACGGCCTGTCGTCGTTTATAACATCCGCCGCAGGAGTAGAAGATCCCAGCTCGGCTCTGTTCCTCCAAACCGTCTACTCTGTAGGTCCTGCAGAGAGACTTGTAACTGCAAATCCTCAAAATAAAAGGTAAGCTTATGTTTTGCTGTTCCTTTTTTTGTTGTTTTTTTGTTTTTTAATTGTGACTATAAAACAAACTTAAAAAAGAAGTTATGCTGTCTGAAGTTTGATTTAACTTCCACCTTTTTTTTTTCCAGGCATATGAGCAAATACTGGGTCCCATTTTCAATGACTTTTATAGATATATTTGTTACAAAATAAAAGCACAGATACAAAGTTTGTAAAACTTTCATTATATAAATTTCATCAAGTTTACAAGAAAGTTGGAAAAACTTTGATTTTTCTAGACGGCTCTTTTAACCCTCCATTGTGACTCTTTAGCTTTGAAAAAAATGCATAAAAATTAAATAAAAATGTAGTTAATTTAGTTTAGTCATTTAGATTTTTGGCATGTCAGGAAAAATGATGGTAAAAAATATAAATCAGAGCTATATTGTTGTTTCTTCATAGTAAAGGTTAGTAAAAATTAAATGGAGAACAAAGAAAAGCTCAATGAAAAATGATAGAAAATGCTTATACAGGATTTGATACAGGGTATGTTTTAATTTGAAAGGAACTTACATGTGTCAAAAGTAAAGTTAAAATGATTAAATATACAAACATAAAAACCGTATAATTAAAATCCAATATTTAAAAGGTTTAGTTTGTAAATAAATGATTTAATGGCCACAAAAACATAAATAACGTGTATTTTTCTAAAAGTTAAGGTAAGGCTTTGTGGCTCTCGTTCGGTTTTGATCACCAAGAAAATGGTCCAAATGGGTTTTTTAACCTGTTAAAGGACAGACCGCTGTTCTAGACATCCACATCCACATTCAGCTCATTTAACTCTTCTTTGGTTTTAAAGAAAAGTGCAAACGATTTGGAACAAAAATTGTGGTTCTGGTCCATCTGTTTCAGGTAATGAAGTTTTGTCTCTTTTGCTTAGATTTTAAACATGTCAGATAACAGAAGATGATGGAAAAAGGCTGCCTGTCATGACTTCAGAATAAACTTAAAGTTTAGTGTCTAGTAGCAGTTCAGAAGAAAAGTTTGTCATAAAAAAGCACATAAAGGTAGAAGATGCACCAACGTTATGACAAAAATGACCATGTTTAGGTTTTCCTGCATTTCCAAGTAAACCTGCTGCAGTTGCAGGAGAATCTCTGGGTGTATTTTATTTTGAAAGGATCTTGTGCGCTTTTAAGTAATATACATTAAACAATTTTACAAATAAAAAAGTATTACGCTAATTTATTTAATTATCATAAATATTTGAAAACTATGTGTTTAATGGCCAAAAAGTGAGATTTTGCTGCTTTTACTGAGTTTGGTTGAGTAAGAAACTGGACCGAACGGCTCTTTTAGTGTGAAAGGTTGCAGACCCCTTCTCTAGAAAACTTTTTTTCATCCCCATAATTTTTCGTCTTTAATTCAAGGCTGAACCTCCATCAAAAAGAGGCATCAAAAACTAAAGTGAAGCGTGCGTCCTGCTCAAACTATCCATGTCCCCCTCCCTCCCCACGGGCGCCCCGCGCGCTCTGCCGCGCCCGGACAGACGCGCGTCAGAGCGGGGCAGCGGCGCGCAGCCGCCCCGGCCGACCCTCCTCCAGAAACTGCTTCCACGGGATGACGGATGATCTCTGGCCGCTCTTCAAAGGCTGCTTGGTACAAACCAGAACCCAAATCACTGCACGGATCCTTAAAGCAATATTTAGACTGAAACTGTACCACCTGCCCGGAGAAAAGGAAGATTACACCACAAAAAGTAACTTTGATGCATGAAAAAACGAACAGAATGACGTTATTTGATCCTAATTATCTTCATTTGTTGTCCTTATATTAAGATAATTATCTTACAAAAACAAAGCAGCCTATTTATAGGTTTGTTTAATCATAAAAAAGACAAATAATTCACATGTTACTGTTTTCAAATAATTTATATATTTATTTCTCTTTATCATTTTCCTTAAATTAAGAAAAAAAAAATTACTGACAAAAAGTTTATTTATTCGCCCCATTTTTGTAAAGCAAAACAAATCGTTCATTAAAATGTCTAAATAAAGTTGTGTAAACTTGTCTAAATAAAGTTGTGTAAACTTAAATATATATATATATATATATATATAATATATATAATATATATATATATATATATATATATATAATATTATATATATATATATATATGTCTATATAACATCCACAAATAGATTGTTTTTATTGATTTTATTGATTAATTATAAAAATAACTTTCCAACTTGTAGAATGTAACTAAATATCTCAACTCATTTTTCAATGTAAAAATGAAAATAATCGGATAATTTTAATGACATACATCCTGCAAATGATAACAACGAATAAATTAACTAAATGCTGAACTTATTAATTAATGGATTTATTTGTACATTTTATTTAAAGTGTAGCTAAATCGATAGTTGTACATAAAAATTAGTTGTCACGTTAAAAAAAGTAAATAAAAGTGGATTCAATACATTTAAAATGAAAAAAAAAACCGTATAAGACATTTGTTAAATTAACATTTTTGTTGCTGTAAATTTAATTTTCTTTTGTTGCCTAAAAGACCCCAAATAAGACTTCTTGTCTCTACTGAACTCATAAAAACCCAATTCATCCGCGGGAATTCGTAGAATTCTCTGTTAATGTTTAAAAAGGAAACTTTTATTCCCCCAAACTCCTCAGAGTCCGGCACGCGCGTCTCATTTCCATACCGAGGATCCCACGGCTAGCACCTCCCACTCTCCCCTCTGATTGGTCCACACATGTCAACAAACCTGAAGCTATTTAGAATCTGTGCTGCTATTGGCTGCCGGCGCCGTCACTCTAACAGAGTCACTCTATAAGGCGCGCGGCTCGAGCGGCGGTGCTGACAAACCTGAGATGAACCTAAACGGAGCGGCGGAGTGATTTCTATTTAGGAATTTAAATTTATTCGCACTAATTTATTGTTATTGATACATTTTAATGTCTTTTCGTTACTGGATTTATTAACTATATTGAATATATTTTTGTGTTTCTTTTTTGAAGCTATTAGCTTGTTTTTTCAATATGTTTTTAATTCCGCGGAGGTGTCACCGGGAGTGAGTTTGGCAAAATGCGCCGCTGGGAGACGATTTTCACCCGCAAGGCTTATGGAATATAGCCTGCTTTGCCACAGTCTGTATGCCTTCTGGTCCAGCCCAGTGAAGAAGAAACTTGTCGTGCTCGGCATCATGTTTTTAGTCTGGGTCTACATGCTGTACTCCTGCGTGGGTTACTGCTCCACCATGCCAAGTGTGGCGGCGGGCAAGGACACCGGCTCGGCGGTGAGCAGGAGGACGGAGAGCGGCGGCGGCGGCTCCACGGACCTCGTCTCCCGGCTGCTCGCTAAACCGCAACCGTGGGAGGATGTGGAGAGCGACTACGAGGAGCCGTCCGTGAGGACCGCCGCGTCCCGGGACCTGCTCAACAACGAGGCGGAGCGGCTGGAGGACTGGGAGGAGGAGATGCGCGCCGGGGAGCAGAGAGCTCCGGACCCCAGCGCCATGTCCAGCTTCTCCAACGGCTCCGGGAGCAAGAAGCTGCCGCAGGCGATCATCATCGGGGTGAAGAAGGGAGGCACCCGCGCTCTGCTGGAGTTCCTGCGGGTTCATCCCGACATCAGGGCCGTGGGGGCCGAGCCGCACTTTTTCGACCGCAACTATGAGAACGGACTGGAGTGGTACAGGTAAACTTCCATTTAAACACAACTCTTTAAAAATGAAATCAGTGCAACAAAACACTTTTATTCCAGAGTATCTCCTGGCTCGGAACGCCAAATATTCCAATAAACCCAACGTTTATGAGGACGCTAATTGATGTAGTAAAAGTTCCCCTTTTTTCGGTCATTATTCAATTGTGCAAAAGTGCACATGCTTTTAATCTTCCTTAAGCTTTCTTCCACACATCATATTTTGTCCCCAGTCACTTGAAACCGTTCTCTATAGACAAATTCTCCGTGCGTAAAAGTGGTTTGGAGAGCATTGCGCACGGGCTTGGCTGCTTCTGCGATGCGCAGTGATCTCTGTCGGACACTCAGCTGCACTGCAGCCCAGTGACCCTTCAGATGACAGCTTCTTACCATGACTTTTAAATCTAATTTAGATTTTTTTTTGTTCATAAAATCAATCCACTAAACTAGTAACATTTTACCTTAAAAAATCCCCAAATAAATAAATAAATTTACCTAAAAATGATAGATTTGTCTAGATTAACCTTAAATTGTTTCCATATCTAACAGGCTCTGTGTAGCATTCTTATGTCAACTGCCCCAGAGAAGGGGATCTACAAGACAAAAGCGAGAGGCCTTCATAGAAGAAGCCCATTTAAAGTCTTCAGAGCTTGATAAACTAACTTTACCCCTGCTCATTTCCATCACAAAGTGCTAATATAATGAGCAGAGGAACTGTTGAGCTTCATCACCGCAGCTGAATGCTCACAACATGCAGCCTCGTTAAGTGGAATGGAAGGAGTTCCTTTGGTTTTTTTGATTTTGCAAATCTTCCACCAGAGTTAGAGGCTTTTGGTTGCATTTGATGGTCGATTAGACGAGGTTGATCTTCATAATCTGGATTTAAAGCCTGTTGGTAGTTTATACATGGGCAGGTTTGGGCGGTAAAGGGTGTTTGCTTGGAGTTAGATTTTGATAGTTACGTTTTTCAGATGTTGCCGGGCTAACTCGACAACTTTTTTTGTGTTTTATTTCTCACATTAAAGGACTTCTTGATGATTTTTAGGAGTTAGCTTTGAGAGAGGCGCCGCCTGTAATGTTTCACCAAAATAAACCAAAGAAAAAACTAAAATTGAATAAAGAAACTCTTTGATTTGTGGCTGCACTTCTTTTATTGCAAACTTTGATTTATATCAAGCAAATGTGCTGACTTCGCCTTCAAATTCAAAGACATTTCACCAAACATGAGCCTGTGCCGACCTAAAAGTGCAACTCCTAGTTTTCTTTCTCTCAAGTTGCATTTAGGGAACGGTAAAATTAGTCATGTCACATTTTTATGGAGGAGGGAACTACTGTCAGAAATGTGTGTTTCATTAAAACGGATGGTTTTAGTGGTCCCAAGTGAAGGAGAAGGAGAAAAAATTCATTTCGTGGAGTGAGGATGGACATAGGAAGGAAATCATACCTTATTTATTACTTATCCTTTTAACCGTCCCTTTAGGAGCGGTTCCTGGAGATGACTTTGGAGGGAAAAGTGGAATTTTCCACACGGAAATTCTGTCATTTATAGTGACGGTTTGCTTGTGTCCAACATTGTGCAACACCCCCCCGTGTTTGTTCTTTTGCACAAACAGCCCCCCTAAAAAAGGGACGTTTGCTTCGAGCTGGAATTCCAGCGAATAAATGCAGCCATAGAGAGCAGAGGAGAGACGAGGAAGCAGCCTGAAAGAGGATCTTCAAAATAAAAGGAGAAAACGAGGCTCATTGTGGATTTCTGATGCTCTTTGACAGTTTTTATTTGTACCAAAGACAAACGGATGATTCATGTTTTTCACCGAGGGGGGTCCTTATGACTGGAGGTAGACGTTTTCACTGTGAGGTCATGCATGAACCAGCCCGAAGGGACAAACACACACGGATAGAGTCGGAGTTCAACAGGGCAGCGTGACTGAACTAGAGTATTTTGTTGATGCAACAGTTTCGTGATGCAACAAACGCTCAACTGCTGATATCTGATTATAAAAAGGTGCAGTGGAAGTTATGCAGCTGCAACTTTAGGAATTGTGGGTAATTTCAATTCTGATGGTTTAAATCTTAAAGTTTGATGTGAAATTAAAAATAAAAAGTTCTAGTAGTTGTCACAGATTTATGTAAGTGAAATTTGCTCTCCACTTTTGACTTGCTCTGGGGGAGCGGTGAGCTGCAGACACAGCCGCGCTCTGGAACCATTTGGTGGTTTAACCCCCCCCTCCAAAAAAAAAAACAAAAAATCGAACCCGTTAAATGCTGTGAGGCAAGGAGGTATGACTCGGCCTGGGTTTGGACTCACAACCTTCCAGTCTCAGGGCGGACACTCTTCCACATGGCCATTGAGTTGATAAAAATAAAAATGATTTGCTTGTTTTGTGAAGAAAAAAAAAGTTTCAAAACTTTTTTTTAAATAGTTTTATGTTAAAATCCCCTGATATGTTGTCTCAGTTTATTAAAAAAGAAATTAAAGGGTTAAATGTTTTTCTCTTGGTATTTCTGAAGGGGTTATACAGTTAGAGAAAGGCAAAAATGTTTGTTTCATAATCTGGTTGAATTGAGTGTAACTGCAGTGTATTATAAATATGGAGAATGGTGCTGGACGATATGACGATACATATCATGCGGGCGATAAAATGTCTATCGCACCATATATCTTCTATCATTTTGATAGTTTTTATTTGTTTATATTTACCGCATAACTTTCGTGTAAAAATCTTTTTCCTACAAAGAAACTTGAAACTGTGGTGCACTTAAAAAAATGTTTCTCATTTGTGACGATTCAGTTACATGTTACTTGAAAAAATAGTCAGAGAAAAGTAAAATAATGACGTGTGTCAATTTTTTTTAAAGGATAACTCAAAATATACTTTATTGTGGTCTAACCTGATATATATCGTTATTGCGATATAAAATAATTTATATTATGATATATATCGTTATTGGGATATAAAATAATTTATATTTTGATATACATCATCATTGTGATATAAAATTATTAACATCATGATATACTGTTATTGTTATATAAAAAAATAAATTGGGATATAAAATAATTTATAATGTGATAATTATTGTTATTGTGATAAACAATAATTTACATTGTGATTAATATCGTTATTGTGATATAAAATAATATACACCTTGAGATATCTCGTTATTGCGATGTAGAATATTTTTTTGTATCGGAATATATGTCGTTAATGTGATATAAAATCATTTATATAGCAATGTACAATTTTTTTTTTCATATCGCCCAGTAACTAATGGGGAATATTGCACATGTAATGCGTGATGCCAAAATGAACATTGCTGCATGGCCTGAACGCAATGTATTTTAACCCTAACCTCAACCTGGTTATGTGTGAATAGTCACTTCCTACTGGGGTAGTGCATGTCAAAGCTGCTTTAATAGTGCAGCAGACTGTAGGCAACAAGACTATGGGCTGTAGAATGGCCTCCGTCCCGAGTCAGGATGTTTCTGCTCAACTTTTTTGATCAAACTGTAATAAACTTTGAGGGGAAACACATTCACAAAGCAGCATCAGAAGAAGCTACTTTGAAAGCTACAAAAGGCACAAGTGGGTCATTGTTGTAAAAGACGAAGAAGAAAAAAAAATCTTGTTCCACTATCAGAACTGTCCGGAAGTCTGCGCGGTTTTGAATGCCACCCCCAGTGGTGGTGTTTGAGCGTGTGTGGGGCTGCAGCTCTGAGGACAGTTCTGGATGAGTGCGCGGGCTTTATCTGCTCACCGCAGGAGCGCTCCCGTTTCCACGTAGGTGACCCGCTCCGCTCCGCACCGCCGCTGACCTCACCCTCCTTCCTTTTCCTCTCAATGGCTGCAGAGGCCACCTGGTTCTATAGAGTGTCAGTGAAAGGCACCAAGCCAACAAAACAGGAGCTGCTGGTGTTTGCATACATTGTGGGAAATCAGCGGGTGCACCGAGGTGTCTTCTTTTAATGGATGTTTCGGTAAGGCTCAGCTGTGGGGTCAGTAATAATCTTCATCTGCAGCCACAGGAAACTGAAAACGCTCAAACACTGTATACAAACGTGGCCCGACTCCTCTGGGATTGCCAGTATTGATTAGTCAGGCGCGATTGGACGTAATGTGTAGAGATGGGTTAAGGGCCGTTGATGAGGTCAGAACCACGTCTGAGTGTGCTGACCATCTGCGGGAAGCTGCAACCCCACTGGGTGTTTTTATCAGCCCAGCCCTCAAAGACCCATCCTGATTAAAATGATGTTTTTTGGTGTTTTTATGGTAATGGAGAACATTTTATATATATATATATATATATATATATTATATAAATTACATTTCTGAGTATTTTTTTCATTCAAATTATTGAGAATCCGATGAAGAACGACAGTCAGTAAAAGATTGTATTTGTGATGTAGAAACTACAAAGGGGCGGGCCAAAAGCCCCTTGCAGACAAATAGTTCCATGTAGGACTTCATTTTTTTTCACCTGAACTGGTGTCCACTGTGATATTACTCGGAATGTTAGCTTGGGGTTGTAAGCTACCAAGAGAGCATGTAAACAGAGAATTCTCAGCAAAGGGGAGGAGAAGAGGGGCGGGGTTGCCAACAGTCCGCCCACAACTCAGAAGAGAATTTCTAGTGAACCACTGCCACTCTATTGATTGTATGTCTTTGAAAACATTAGATCAAAAGATTATAAAGTTTAAAGCGTGCCCGTATTTTTCTGAAGGACATTTTATCCAGTCGTTCAGGGAAAAACACCAAATTCACAAGATTAGATATTCCGACTCCTTCTTTGCCTCCACGATTCCTGGAAGTCCCGGGTCAGCCGACCGTGCAGCTGACAGCAGGTTCACATCCTCTCATTAAATCCTCCAAGAACCGTGCCTCTCTCTGCCAGCTACGCTTCCAGTTCCTCCCTCGGATATCATTCCGCAATCTCCCAAAGAAACACTCCACCAAGCAGCTGTGCGTTTGAGCCGCTGATGTGTAAGAAAAGTGTCACACGTCACGCTCTGTTTGTCCAGTCCGGCGTGGATCCGGCTGCAGGCCTCACTGACCACTGACTCACTTTGGTCGGTCCAGCGTAAAGGCGAGCGCTCTGTCCTCCGCGGCTTCCTGCTGCCTAAGCCGGCGTGGCCCATTTGGGTGGAGAAACAGCTTTCATTCGCAAATTACAAGCGGTTAATAGTGAAAGGGGAGGCCTGGAGAGAAGGGAGTGGCAGCACTTTGCCGCCCCCTCAGCCCTCCTTCTGCGGGTGTCCAGGGACAATATGACGGTCAAGCAACTGTCTTAGAAAAAAACAGGAAGTTAACGCCACGTTTAAAGTTCCCGTTCGTGCTCATCTTCTATGAAGAAGACATTCTCAATTAAAGTAAAAAAACAACAGCTATGTGTGAATCAGGAGCTTTTATAATGAGGTGATAATTTGTTAAACAAGTCCGAACAGATCCAGACAACCTCCCTCTGGGGTTTAATGGTCAATCATTGCTGCTGTATAAACACAGCTTAATTAGACAGACGCTGTTCTCTATATTGTGCTATGTTTGCTTCCCTGGGAAAAAGAGGGAGCTAAGAAGAGCAGAAAACACTAAAGCTGCACTTGTTCCAGGTATGGAGTCCCAGAGGTGGCCATTAGGGTGTCAGAGAGTGCCTCAGCCTGTGGGAGAGCGCACACAGACGGAGAGCGCCACCGCCGCTCCCCTGAGCTTTCCATTAGCCTGGCAGGAAAAGAGCAGAGCTCATTAGACGCTGCGAGTCCTCTGCGGGCACCTCGCAGCGCCACGCTCGTCCCCTCCATTTAGATGTACTCTCCAGGTGCCGGCGGCTTTTTCCTCATAAGTGCTGGCAAAACTCTTCAGCTTAAGTCGACAAGTCGGACACACGGCGCTTCGGTGGCAGCATGTGTGTTTTTTTTATGTCACTTTTAGCAGTTAAATTGTTCAAATTGGTTTGCTTTGTTAAAATCCTATATGAATATGGACACTTCACCCACCAAACACATATTAATATGGGCTTTTAGTTACTGAATTTTAGTAAAAATTTAAAAGATAATGAAAAAAAACTTGTTATTTATAAGTTAAATTAATAAAAGTGCTTTAACCCTTTATAATCCTACATATATTTGATATAAGTATTTTAGAGACCTTTATCTCATTAGAATGATCCAAACTTTCCTTAAAAACCCATCAGATCCAACTTGGTCCATGTTTTCTGTTCTGTAGTTCATCATCATTCCACTAGGGGCAGTAGAAGAACTTTTCTTGCTCATTTCAAAATGGCTGCCTCCATGATACCTCAATAACACTTTTGGCAGGAAAAACTTTAGCTAATTTTCACAATTCAATAGAGAGAATAGCTTGTGATTGTTTTTTTATTTTAGAAATGACTATTTTCTGTTGAAAGAATGGAAAAAATCTTTTAATAATTCACTCTTTTTACTCCAGTTACAACATATCAAAAATATATGGATCACATCTGAGACGGTGGGTAAATAGGTCTTTTTTTTTATTTTTCCTGAATGTTCATATCAATACTTGGAACTTCTTAAGCTATTATTTTTTTGGTGGATTTCATCAAAGGGCTTGAAAGACACATTAGTTAAATGAAAAAAAAAGTTTTTTTCCGTCAATTGTTCGATGTAGAAAGCTTTTATTTATATATATATATATTATATATATATATATATTTAGCTAATTTTCACAATTCAATATATATATATATATATATATATATATATATATATATATATATATATATATATATATATATATATATATATATATATATAAGCTTTCTACATAATTTAATTCAACTCCTGCATAAGTATCACATTTATGGCTGTGTTTCACTGGGATCACTTAAAGCTGGAGGGTGGTGCGTCAACATATACTGTAAATGAATGTTAGTTACATCCAGACACTTGCCAAAAGAGTTTATGGTGGGGTAATGGCATTCCCACGCTGGAGCTCTGTTATGGATTTTACGTCAACCAGCAGTGATTAGTTTGCCAGGGTTAAGGAGGGGAAGAACCCAGACTAAAGAGCTGTGCAAATAGCAGCGCCTCTGGGGGAGCGATGGGAGTGAGAGCCTCAACACGTCATTTTAGACATTTATGGTGTAAATTCTGTAATTGACCTAAAAGAAAAAAAGTTATATGTAGTTGGGAAGTTTGTGAGAGATGGGAAATTTTTATTTATATTTGTTTACCTTCATCAGATGTTTTCTAATCTCAGCTAAAAATGCTGAAATTCAGACCTGCATTGATAAACGGAGCAAAATATATTGTTGAGGCATATAAATATCTAATAAAATAGGACCTTTTGTTCTATATGTATATATATCGTATCCAAGATTTAAATAAAAAAAAAGGCTGACAAAACAAGTTTTCAAAAAATATCATCTTTATAGTGTGAAAAAAAGACTTGTGTGGAAAATCTCTTAATAGTTCCAATCTCAAACTTGTCTTAAACCATTCTTGGTTTAGTGTCAGTATGATGGAGCACGAGGAATGAAAGACAAACTTGGTAGGTTCCAGTACATTTAAAACTAATTGCAACTAATTATAGACAAAAACAAGAATCAAACATTTACTTATGCGTGAAATGAAATCAACTTCAGCTCAGATTTCATCTGGAGTTTGTGGAACAATCATCCAACATCAGTCCAGTTTTGTTCCTTATGAAGTTTGCCATACTTTAAATTAATAATTCTGGTTGTATTTACTGATGTCAAAGTGATTTTGGGAGGTACACAGCGCTCTGTCAAAATGTCAGTCTGTTTTTCATGTGTTGAACAATGTTGGGTGTTGTTGTAAATATGCTAACACGGTTAATATGTAGCGGTGTCAACATTTTTTTTATTTTTAAGTGTTATTACCAAGGTAAGAAGTTAACACGGTCAAAGTAAGGTTTGTTTTAGCAATTTTTTTTTTTATGTTCCACACACAGGTGGGAGTTGTGAATAAGCTAACGCGGTTAACAATTTTAACGTGGCTAACGTGTAGCATGCCACACACAAATCTAGAGTTAATGTGAACACAGCTAATTAAGTTTAATTGACAGACTTATCTTTGAGTCTTTTGTTTCTCCTAATGTAGGCGTGTCAAACATAAGGCCCGCGGGCCAGACGGTCTTATCCGGCCCAGTCAAAAAGAGAGAAAAACATTAGCTTGCGCTTGTAGCCCATTCCTGTGACGAGTTATGGTTCTTTAAAGAAATGACCGCAATGCGCAATTCCACCAGTAGGGGAAGCAAAGGAAAGGCAAGACCGACATGACAAGAGATCAAGAAATAAACACAGGAAACGATGTAATAATAAGTTGTTAGAATACTAAGTTGGTTGAGGCATTTTTTCAACTGAGAAAAAAAAACAAACAAAAACAAAGTTACAGAAAACATTTACTGAAGGTTATTTTGCTACTATGTGTTTGGTCCGGCCCACTTGAGATCAGATCAGTTGAATGAACCAAAATGAGTATTTATTTGTACTCCTTTACAACTACTGACCCAACGCTCAGTCTGTGGCGTCCTTTGTTGGTTTGTGCTCCAGCTGTGTGATGGAAATCTGCTCCAGCCGCTGCGCCATCTGTGTAACTAAAGAGTTTGGAAGGCTTGAAAGTATGATCTGAAGAAGGCTCAAATTCAAAGAAAGGAGTAGCATTACCTGAGGAATGCTCACGCCACACTTTCCACCCCTGAAAGGTGCAGGTTAATTGTCACTGGAGCTGTCTCACCTATTAACGCTAATTATATGTTGGCTGTCAGGCTGTCTTGAGGAATTTGTAAAGCATTAACCTGCAACGACAGCTGCAGGATGAGTAATGGGGGCTAAATAATAACTCCAACACACAGGGAGGTGGTGTTTTTTGTGTTGTTTGAGTGACATACAGTAGGGAGGAAATCCCCTCTCCTGCAGCACACAATGCAGTTCACCTGCTTTCGAAAAGGTGTGCAGGCAGTTACGGGTGACAGCCAATTCAAACAGGATGCAAAGCAGCTCGCTCCGGCTCCGTGTGCCTGGGGAGTGGGGGTGGTGGCATGTATGTTCTCTTGGAGTCTTTTTCATCTTTTATTCATCTTTGCTGTAGCTAGATCAAGGAGTCATGTGCCTCCTGGTGCATGTCAAGTGTCAGGAAATCAGTCAGACGGGCTGGTTCTGCCTTCGCACCCCCAAAACGTTCGCACACCCAAACAGCTCGTCTGCGGCTCCTATTGTCTTATTTATTCCCTTGTTGCAGTTCATCGGTTAATTTGGCCCCGGCTGTCAGTCGAGTCGCACCCTGATGCTGATGGAGTGGAGGAATGTGTGGCCAGATCCGGGCTAACACCTTCAGCAAACACGCTGATTAGAGAGGATTATCAGCGCTGAACAAACTCGGAGTCTAATCACAGTTTGGTGGATTTCAACTGCGCAACGGTCCTACCAGCATCCAGTCGTTCGTTGATCAAATTGGTGAAATTTTGTCGGATAAGTGAAACTTTCAAAGCGAAAGAATAAAGCTCTGCACTTCTGAGGGAATACTTTTACTCAATTCATGAGGGGACAGGGAAGAGGTCTTGTTATTTTCTGCTCTGGACCATCCTTTTCACTGACTCCCTTGTTTTATTTATGCCACATAGGGGGCTCTCCTGGTTCTCCACAGCGTTCCTTTCTCAGTAATCCTTGGCGGCCATCATTACTCTTAGTCACTACGCCCTAGTGGGTGGATATGAGTTGTCCTGCACAAAATATGAAAATCTTAGATAGTTCAGTGAACTTGTTGGGCATAAATGGTTTATGTATATTTTTTCCTATGGGTATGCTGCGGGCGACAAGTCTTGGTGAACAATTAAGGATGAATGAAGGAGGTGAAACTGGGCATGTTGTACAGATTTTTCCTTTTTTTCAATCTCGCCAAATCAATCCGTGCACCTCACTAACGACTGGAGTGCTCTGTAAATGTCATCTTAGGACAGTATTTCAATGCAAATAAAAATGTACTTAGGATTCAAAACGTGCATGAATTAGTCCATAGTCTTTTGGCGGTTAAGCTCTGGGGGGAAGACATCTTTATCTTGGCGGGAGAAGTTGGGGCCATAGATGAACCCCAGGGCCTAAAAGTTGATGGTGGCCAGTCCATGACACCCGTACGGGGCAGAGGAGAGCTAGAAAGCAAAGAGATAAACGTCCAGGAGTTAAAACCAGAAAGGAGATTGTGATTGGCTGAAAAAGAAGGCGGGGAATTTAGCTATTGATTTAAAGTGAAGGCTTAATTACTGAGTGGTGTGTAGAGTGATGCAAGAACCCAGGCTACCTGGAAGTCTGTTAGATTTATAGCTTGAAGCCAATGTGGTTAAAGATCTTTTTGACCGAAAGGTGCACAAAAACCACATATTTGGAGATAATCCAGACATGAAAGTCTCGTCACCATGATACAGGAACGCCTCAGAAGGGTTTTGATGGCGCACAGACACAGAAGCGATCTCAAATGCATTTCATGTTTTGGTTTGTTTGCTTTTCTTTCTGTTGTCTGATGCTGGCTGGGTTTGAGCCCAGACTGGATGGACTGTGACCGCAGCGCCTGACGCCTGTTCTCGTTCTTATTGATTCATGATGTCTGCCATACCCCCAACCCCCCCCCCCCCACAGCTAGCCTGTACTGGGGCAGTTTGAGGCACTGGAACTCACTGGTTTCAGAGACAAATGCTGGCTGTGCGAGTGTCGTTTTTCGGGTTAACGGTTGTGTTTACGCGGCGGGTCAGTGGATTCCCAGGCTGCTCTGACATGTTGCAGCTCCTAGATGGAGTTCAGAGGTCTGGGAGCTGCTTTCATTAAGCAATCTCAGAGTTTGGATATCTCAGTGTCAACGAACTGGTGTGGAGTCCTGGATCATTTCCTTCTTTTAACTTTTTTGTAAGAAAAACGTCTATTTTGACTTTTTTTGCCTGTAGCAGCAGCTCTCTGCTCACAAAAACAGAAAGATTTAGCCTTGGTTAAAAGTTGTCCAACAACTCTTTTGATGAGCTTTGTGGACTTCATAGAAAGATTTTAAGAAACTTGAAAAAATTAGTCCATTCTGTTTCTCAGTTGGGGAGAAATTCGTTCTCTATTTCCTGAAACACAGTTTACACACTTGGCCAATCTGAATTATTCATTCTTTAAAGACCTGGACAAAATTCCCTTCTCTCCAGAGTTTCCAGTAACTCCATATTAAGTCATTCGAAGCTTTGCAGCAATCAGTGGACAATTCCATCAGGAGTGAAATTTTCATGCGGAAAAGAGGTTTATAACACCTTTAACAGTGAAACTAGAAGGTAGGGACAGAACTCTCTTTAATAGGAAAATAGTTTGTCTTAGGCAGGAAATGAAAAAAATTTTAAGTGTTCACATGCTGACACCTGGACTTCACCAGAGAAGTAATATCTCCACAAATGACCTGATTGAACGTATACTGTTTACATTGAATAATGTAAAAAGTTATGTAAAAGGTGGAATTTTAATGATTAAACTGGTTATTGAAATGCAAAGGTGGCTTTCTACTAAAAGAATAAGTGATGTTAATTAATAGATTTTGTCAAAATAATTCCATACTCTAATTGAAGATGGACTTGAATGAAAAATCAAGTTCCTCCAAAATAAGTCAAATTTGGAAACATTTATTTAAATAGACTGCCAATGAGATAAGAAAATTGGTATTCTTATTTTAAGGAGCAAAATTCTAGTCACTAAAAGATGTTTCTTAAATTAAGATAACCTTGGTAACATTTAGTTTTTGCAGGACAGGAAACCTGATATTTTTTCTTCAAACAAGCGTCTTTTTACTTTCTAAAGGTTCCGTTTTTTGCAGTGTGCGCTGAGACTAATGAGAACAACTTTGCTTTAATCTTTCTTTTTTTCTTCTGTTTTCTCAAGAACAACTGAAGGAATTTATAGATTATTCACTTTTGAAATATGAAATAGATGCCATTTTTTGCTCTTTGGTCTTTGTCATCTGCATGACCAAACAGATTCCATTCAGAACTCATTTGAGTGTAAGTTTTAGTTCCTTAAAGTCTCACTTTCATCCCATTTTCAAAATGTTTTTTTTTAATTTTGAGTATGCCCCTTTTTACCATTTTTTTTAAAGTATTTGTTTGGGTCATAGTTTCTGCAGAGCGCTTGGAGGTCATTAAAAATTTGCTTCAGAGTTGTGGGCGGGGCGATTATCAAGGAGCAACCCCGCCCCCTCTTTCCGTCTTTGTTGTAGAGTGAAGCTGGGAGTTCGTGGCCCCGCCCAGCGTATTTTTCAAACTGCATTTTTTTCGACTGCTCCCGATTTCAACAACTAAATACTAAGAAATGTAGTTTTAACGACCAAAATGAAAAGGGTGTGGTTAGGAGCAGCTGGGTAAAAAGGGAAGATTTCCATATTTTTTCTAGATCTATCTTTGCATCTACAAAGTGTTACGTCAAGCTTGGTTCAGCAGTTCAACAGCTCAAAATTTGTCCTTGATTTCCAGAATTCTGTTGCTTTTCCAATCTCGCTTTATTGTGACAGATTATCTTATCCTGGAGCTTCCTTCCTTATTGTTTGGTGTGGTTGCCTCGGCGGTGTCCCCTCCCACGGGTAGACGGTCCTCACTCGGGTCTTGGTGCCATGGAAACTTTAAATGGTGAACTCCACCCTCCTTTAGCTGCTGACACAGAATGCCCTCCGATTTCCATGCATTCAAATGTACAAACCCCTAATTTGAGATCCAAATTTTTTTTCCTTTTTTTCCAAACACCCAGACAAATGAGACAATCGAAACCCCTTTGTATCAAAAATCGACAGGCGTGTGGCGCAGAAGCTTTTGTCCATGAGCAAATTAGTCGTTTGGTCGGGGATGCTGTGACACTCGGCGGGTCCGTGGCAGCCGCTTATCATCGAATCAAAAGTGACAGGGGGCGAGGCGGAAGCGCCAGACAGAAATAACCCTTTTTTCCTGCCTCCCGTTTAGCTCTGGCGGGACGAGGACTCTTTAAAACTCAGGCCAAAGGGCTTCCCCCGTTTTGACAGGAGTCTTATCACATCTTCCACACAGAAATACTCTCGGAGGGAAGAGGTGCAGGTTCTAAACCACACATCAGCAAAGGAAGGAAGGAAGGAAGGAAGTTGGTGTTGTGATATTAGATCTTTACAGTATGATTGTTCCCGCGGCAGACAGCCGGACCCTGAGGGGCCGCCGTTATCTGAAGAGAACAGGGTGTTGTTTGGAGGACAGTTTTGGCACACGCTTTGCTCAAGAGCCCTCCAAAGGGCCTCTCTCGAGGATGAAGAAGTGTTTCACTCAGCTGCCAATGATCACCCCCCCCCCTTACCCGGCTTTTCCTCTTCCTCTATCTTGCCCTCTCTCCACCCTGCCCCCATCCCCGCCCCTCGGCCCTGACCGCTGCCCTGCTCAGTGGTCAGGGACAATGGTTCACTTTGAAAGAAAAGCAGGAAAAAAAGAAGAGGCCGGTGTCACAGGACTGCCTGTTTGCTGACGGGATCTTTAAGAGCAGCACCTCATAAATCAAAAATGAACATAATGGGCATTGTTTCTGCAAGAGCTACTTGTCGCACTAAAATCCCTCCCTCTTCTTCTCCTTTCTCTCACTACTTGATTTGCTCCTTTAGCAGCCCGAGTGGGCAAAGTCAGAGGTGGAGGTTTTTTATTTGAGGGGGTGGGGGCATCTTTTCTTGTGGCATTGCTCCTTCTTTTTTTTTTTTTTTTTAAAAAAAGGCTTCCTCACCATTTTCTTTTGGACCGTCCCCCCCTCTTTTTTTTAATGCTTCTGCAACCCCCAACATTAGCTGTTAAAAAGAGGATTCCCTTCGCTTGGATCAGCATAATCTGTCACATTGTAACTCCGGCCTCCTCCCTATCTCCGTGCCGTATTGTCATATTGAAATCGGATTAGACGGCGAGGCATTTTCCTCTTCAGTTTAATTCGGGACTCGTTTTTTTTTTGTTTTTCTTCTTCTGAATGTTGGCACATGGATTGACGAAAAGGTTGCAGCCGCTCTTACCATTGTGCACCAAGAAAGCAGCGACTTGCAGCACGGTTGAAGTCGTTTGGTGTGCAGGCTCTTGCACGCATAGTGTTGGTTTCACCAGTCCATTAGTGAGCTCCTAGTTGCAGCCTTGCACTCCTGTTTGCTCCTTTTAGCACTCTGACATGTCAGCAATCAGGGTGATGCTATCATAATTAGATCACCAATGCTAAACTGGGATTATGCAAATCTACCAATGCCATTTCATTTTCTTGGTTACTTGACATCACCATTTGATGTTGTGTTTTTCCTTTTTTTTCTCCCACTCTTTGCATGCAGAAGGTTCTTCTTGCACACAAATATGAGCACGGAGCTCGCCGTTGCATGAATTAACCATGTGTTAATGGACATGAACTAGATTCCAGCTCTTGCATTATTTTGTGCAGTAGTAGCAGACCTTGCAAGGAAAGTGTCCAGTGTTTCCTCATATTTTTTACCTCAAGTTGAAGACATATAATAGGACCAGCGATGTCGCCGGCCCATTCCTTGTATTTCTTGCAAGATGATCAAGTGTTGATAAAATATGTATACAGACAAACAAATACATAAGAATTAATGGTAAATCCATTCATGTTTGAGTTTCAAAAAGTTAATCCCACTCTTGTTTTTTTTCCACATCAAAATAATACATTACTTGCAGAGGTGTGGACTGGAGTCACATGACATGGACTTGAGTCAAACTCAAGTCAGGAATTTAGCAACTTTGCACTTGACTTGGACTTTCAGAGCAGTGACTCGTGACTATATGCCGACTGGGAAAGACTTGCTATTTTCCACCAAATCCAAAGAAAAAAAGTATATTGTCAAAGCCCGTGCCGCGGTCTCTCTGTCTTTGTGTTTGTTTACATCCATGCGTGATGCCAGCACAACATCCAATCAAATTAGGTCCGAGTTGGTTTGAGCCGAGAATCTAACCAATCAAATTACAGAAAAAGATTTTCCCGTCGATTGAAGTGTGAGTTTCTGTTTGCTGGTGTTATTACATTCCGGTATAAAAGTTATAAGTTTGTCAACAAATAAACGGTTTGCATTTTGCTAAACATGGAGATAAAATAATTACGAAAAGACTCAACAACGACTCTAAAATCTGTATAGAATGGACATTTCTGCTAGCTTATCGGCTAGCCACTAGCTGGAGTTAAATGAGCACGATAGTAAAACTCTTCAAAAGAGACTGGGGACTCGACTTGAACTTCCTTGCTGTTGACTCGGGACTTAAAGACAAAGACTTGAGACTTACTTGTGACTTTTTAAAGCAGTGACTCGGTCCCACTTGTGCACCACACTGTATAATCACGTCTTTGCACAATTCAAAGGGTTTCCACACTTTGGTCCGTATTGATAGATTGATCATTTTTTGATCACTGTGATACACTTACTCATTTTTACATCATAGTAAAATAAACCGACGATATCTCAAACCAAATAGCATTTCTAATATAACCAATTTATTTCATTTTAAAATGATTTTATAATGGTATAGGTTGATTTGATTAAAACTATCTCAGATCGATTGATCTGGTTGGGTCATTGGAGTATAAACTGATTCACAAATGAAGTTGAATAACTGTGACGCCCCTATAAATCACACTCACTCTTTGGCATGCCATAAATCTTCATGATCGACATGTATCAACTGAATCTGACACCGAATAAAAGAGGCAGCGGATTCTTAGACACTTACACTTACTACTGTAAAGTGTTGCATATCAGCGTTATGATACTCCAAATAATGTTGACATTAGAGCTAAAGTTCTGGTGTTGAAGGGTTAAGATTATAACAGATTTAAATTTAAAGTTGTTTGTCAAACCACAAGTTTGCTTCAGCTTTCAAAGCAACAAAGGCAGGCTTCCGTCAGAGTGTGTGGGTTTACTCTGATAGATCATTGCCATCGCTCGTCTTTAATTTACTTCCTTTTTCTTACATTAGCAACATCAGTCTTGCCTTTTCGGCTGACCATAAAGCAATGGCCACAAATATCCGGCAGCTATGTGGTGAACAAAGTTTAAAAAACGGTTTGTCTTGACATGCAACAGGTGAGCTGTCAGAGCAGACCGTGCAGTAGGCACCAAATTCTGCTGACAATTACCTGCTTCCTTCTCACATTACACTGACTTTGTGTCAGGCAGCCGGAAGGGTAAAGTCAGTCTGACGTCTGGTCTGGCTGTCACACGAGGCTAAATGCGTTAAAAAAAAAAAAAAAAAAAAAAAAGCTGCTTTTCACATAACCTGTTGGCCAGTTCAAAATGTGACCCCCCGTCTGTCCACTGGGAATTTGAAAAAAACATTTGATCCCATGTAGATCACTCAGGCTGGTTTTCTTCCTGGTCCAGAGCCCAGACAGAGAAAGATGATATATCCCCCAATGTCAGTCAAACAGCTCTTATCGTCTCCTCTATAATCTTGACTCTGCGGTTTGCCACCAGTTGTGAAACCCAACACTGAGAGAGCGAAGCGCATTCACTTTCATGAAACCAGCCACTTTCAAGTGCTGCTTCTTTCTGTCTGCGTATCTGTGTAGACAGTGCAGATCTAAACCTTTCTAGTCGATAAAAAAAGAAGGATCTCTTTTGTAAATATAAAATAAGCCGATCAAGTTTCAGTTCTTTAATTGTTAGATTTCCATTTTTGCTGGTCTGGTGTTGGATGGGGTATCACCACAAAAAATTGAAAAAAAAAAGGATTTGGATTGAGTATAAACTGAGAAAAGAACATTTGACTTCCAGTTTGAAGCACATTTGAATATAAAAGTAAGTTGGAGCCTCTTGCAGTGCTCCCCGACCT
This sequence comes from Oryzias javanicus, assembly GCA_003999625.1. Classification (NCBI taxonomy): domain Eukaryota; kingdom Metazoa; phylum Chordata; class Actinopteri; order Beloniformes; family Adrianichthyidae; genus Oryzias; species Oryzias javanicus. Next base: position 17,854,944 of record CM012455.1, on the reverse strand, counting down.
CTCTCTGGCCACGGATTGGTTTAATCTCAGACAATATTTTCATGAACTGACCTGTACAAATCTGACAGTTCTAGACTCTGTGTTGTCCATATCCGATAATGGACACCTAGAAAGGCATATACCATGGTCGCTTATTAATACTTTAATCTTGTTATTCCTTTGGTATTATCGTTTTCTACAAGAAGTGGACTCCCATATGTGGTGAGTGGGAACAACTACCATCATCAATGCACCTCCAAGTGGCCTCTCTCAATGAAAAGTCTATGTAAACGTGCATAAATACGCATATCAGGATTCCGCGTACAAAACTCTCGCAAGTAGCCATGCAAGTTTCTCGAACTGTTTTTACTGTTTCTACAACTGTTTTTTTTTGGGCTCTATACATACAAAATGTGAAACCATTGAAAGTTGAATCAAGTTTAACTTTGATTAATCAGGTAGTCGGATTTGGTAGCGACGCTTAGATGACGTCCCCGTCAATTCATGGTAGAGCCAATTGTCTAAAAATTGAGGAGGGGGAGGAGAAATCATTAAATGTGGTTTGTGCCTGGCCTTTTTTGTGGCCTGGTAACAACTGTTCTACAGACCAGCACCAGTCACACATATTGGGGCACACTGCACTAAATAAACACCAGAGAAATATATTCCACAAACATAGAATTCTCCATTTTTTCCTTGTTTACAAATCACTTAGCTGAGATTCTACAACTGTTGAGCTAGTTTCTCCTCCTCATCTCCTTATTTTTAGTATGGCCGGTAATAGTAGACATCATGTGAGTTTTCTATTGAGCCTCTTATTAGCTTGAAAAAAAAAAAATATTCCTTTGAGCTTTGGTTTAAACACCAACACTAATTCTCTTCATCTTTTTATACTTCCATCCATTCTTCCCTCTAAACTGGCTGAGCCTTTGACTTTCCTTTAAGAATCAAAGCAAAAATAAAGCTTGGATGGAGAAAAAGAAGTGGTCTGAGAAATAATGGCTTGGAAAATGGTTTAAGAAAATCACATTAATGACATTTATTCTTAAAGAGGAACATATGAACAGAACGGCTTCAGGAAAAAACATGGTTTTAATTCCTGACGTGGTTAAACAGAACCCAGATAATGTTTCTAAATATCCCTGTAACGATGGAGTAAATGAAGGTTTTCTAAGGAGTTCTTTTCTTTTTTTTTTTTTAAAGTGAGATATCTCCTGACTGAGTGAGATTGTTGACGTTGGAGAGCTGCCTGCACTAATAGGTTTTCAAGCTCTGTAATAAGGCTAAACAGGCTCAGTGACTCATTGATTGCAGAACGCAGTACACTCCATCAGCTTGATTACATTATCCGAGACCTTTCTCCATCTTACCCTTCTCCTAACCTTTCCTTTCCTTTCTTTTTTTTCCTGTTTAGGGAGCTGATGCCGAAGACCCTGGAGGGCCAGATCACCATGGAGAAAACCCCCAGCTACTTTGTGACTAGAGAGGCTCCAGCGCGGATATCAGCCATGTCCAGGGACACCAAGTTAATCGTGGTGGTACGGGACCCCGTCACCAGAGCCATCTCCGACTACACGCAGACGCTGTCGAAGAAGCCTGACATTCCCTCTTTCGAGAGCCTCACCTTCAAAAACAGGACTACAGGGCTCATTGACACCTCCTGGAGCGCCATCCAGATCGGGATCTACGCCAAGCACCTGGACAACTGGCTGCAGTACTTCCCCATGGACCAGATCCTGTTCGTCAGCGGCGAGCGTTTGATCAGCGACCCGGCTGGAGAGCTGGGCCGCGTTCAGGACTTCTTAGGCCTCAAGAGGATCATCACAGACAAACACTTCTACTTCAACCAGACCAAGGGTTTCCCGTGCCTCAAGAAAGCAGAAGGCAGCAGCAAGCCGCACTGCCTGGGGAAGACCAAAGGACGGACCCATCCCAACATTGATCCGGAGGTGGTGCAGCGGCTGCGGGACTTCTACAGACCCTTCAATATGAAGTTCTATCAGATGACGGGACATCATTTTGGTTGGGATTGACGTAGAAGTCTCAAAACCCTTTTTTTTGTTTAAGTTGTAGATCTTTATTTCTCTGTAATTCGAATGCGAGATGTGGCGGTATCGGTTTATATATATATATGTAAAATGTACAGAAATCTATTTTATAATAATTTATTTTTTATTTTTAAGCAATTAATTCACAGAGCTGCCTAACCATATTTGTACATAACATTTAACTCACGTTTGTTTTTAACATTCCTCATCTTGATCCAGATAATCAACAACGGCTGAAGTCAAAGCCGAGCTGGAAATAAAAAAACACTCTCAAGTATGAGCGCTTCCAGAGAAGTGTAGAACATCAAACCATCCTCATTTACATTTGCATCATAGCTGCCATTTTTTTGGTGACATTTTTCTTTTATAGTCCAGCTTTGATACCCCATCATCAGCCCGAGCAGCACTTCTATGTCCCATTTCACTCAATAAGGGCTTGATCAATAGGCCTAATTGATACTCATTGTGTCACTCATGCTTAAAGTACACAGCTGCCCTTTTCCTTCTCAGTGCTCCCGCTGCCCCCTCTAATGAATGAAGCATCCATCAAACGTTGAATCCCATCTCGGACCTCGTAAGAGCCCATGTTAACATTATGCTAATCGGTGAACGGTAACTGGCAGATCGATGGAGCCTCTGCATTCAGGAGCCGCGCTGGCTCCCAGCCAGGCTCCTGCCCTGTTCACTTCACTCAAAGGTCGCAGAAAGTCTCAATCAAATTTCCTTGAGAGGGATTTGATTTGTTGGGAGCAGAGCTGGAGCTCAGCGAGAGTGTGTTTCACAGTGAAGCTACGTTCAAACGGCATCAAGTGAAAAGCCTGTAAAACTGTTCAAAACTCTTTGGTTTTTAAGACGGGTTTCAACCTTTACGTACAAAACACTTTAGCTAAAAAAAAAGTTACGCCATAAATTTTGCTGGGTAACTTTTACCCAACATCATATATCCCATAAATTTTTTTTTGTCATAAATATATTAAAATATGGCAACACATCATAAATTAGAGGAGTTTCATTTTATTTTTAACTGTGGCTTATGTAATAAAATGGAAAATAAAAACATAGGAAGGTCCTGAAAACACACTCAAAAATTACTGCAAAATTAGGAATTTGAAAAACAAAAAAGCCCTTAAAAAATATTAATATAAGAATAATAATACTGGAGATTTGGCCTTTGGTCCACCCGTTCCTGGGACATGTGAGACTTCACCCAGGGACCAACCACATTCAGAAAAATGCTAAATATTGAAAATCACCCGGCCATAGTGTTCTAGGGTTAAGATGGAAACTTTTTGTGCGAGGCAAGGGATATCAACCCCAAAAACGTTTCACGGAATAAGATTTAAAGTCCCGTTACCATGGCTCAACTTCAATCCAACATCACCAGGATGAATGGGAACCTTCACCGCCCCCAAAAATTAGCATAAAGAAGAAACAAGATTTCACCTTATGAAGTGGAGCTTGTCAGTCCACCCAGACCTGTCTGATATTCTAGACTGAAGAAATTAAAGAATCAAACAAAAGTTTTTTGAACTCTCAGATCGCTGCGTTAACAGCCCCAGGCTGGATTTAGCTGTCTATTCCTCTTCATAAGTCCTCATTCATGGCTTTTATCATTTATGCCTTACTCATCCTCACCATATTCACCTGTCTACCACAGATTTCAAATCTCTGCTTGTTGCCAAAAAGAAATTAACTCTGAGGTGTCTCACGTTCTAACAGATGGAACTCCATACTTTCCTTTCTTTCCTGCGACCTGTAATTGCTTTCCTCGTTTTTTTGTACTTGAATTCTCGATATGCAGGAGGGACGGTACGCGGACCGTCGCGCTTTGACGTCTGACGTCTCTGCGGCGAGCGGAAAAAACCTACTAACAAAAGCACAGAACAGAAGTTCCGTGCGACACTGTGCTATGCATGATCGGCGTGGTGGCCATTACATGAATGCAGGCAGCATAATGGCAAAGGGATTATCAACGTCCAGAGATGTGTTGACGCAGAATGTAAATGAAGCTCACAGAGGGTGATCTATAAAACTGTGACAAGTTTTCCTAAAGTAAAAAAAATGCTGTGCCTCTTTACCAGCTCAACATAATTAGCCGGTTCGTGTCATAAAAGATAGATAAAGAGCAATCCTATTTTTCTTGCTTTCAAGTTGGAATGAACTGCCTGATTAAACTTCAATTTAACAGTTGTCAGCAGGGAGATGGAGGCAGTTCCACTTCTCTTTTAATGTGTGATTCTTTGCTGAGATTTCTGGAAAGAAAAAGCCTTTATCTTCCTGCCTGTCTTCTTTGTGCAATGCTTGATTAGAAATGGCATTTATTGGTGACCTCTTTTATCAAGTTTTTACATTCTTTTTGTTTTTTTTTTAATTTTATGGGAGGACTGCGTTTGAATTCTGGTCTTATTTCCAAGGGGATTGTCAAAAATAAAAAAAAAATGGCTGCACACATGGATCGTTTTCTGATGCTGCTCTGGCTACGGTTGAGTTTTATTCAACCTGTTCTGAGAACTAGTGTGTGCTTGTCTTATCCACATATGACACGGATGCAAGCTGATCTGTATATACAAAACTGGGAAAGACATGTAAATCAAGTATTTTGTGGTATGTACATCAAAGTAATTAATTTTACACTGTTCAAGAGAAAAAAGGGTACAGATGTTTCTGGATGAATAAATATTGAGCATTCATAAAATTTCTTTGTAAGAGGAAATAAATAAATACATATATATTTTACCAATATTCTCTGTCTTTGTTGTCAATTCACATTTTATTTAGAAAATACTTAAATATAAACTCTAGAAATAATAGTAATAGCTATAGTTTATTTATGTACTAGAAAAAAAATGTTAGCAGAACACTTGAAAAGAATTTAGTTTTTATTTTTCCAAAAACATAAGAGTAACATTTAACATTGACTGTAAGGGCATTTTTACTATGCTTATTAAAAACATATTTATTTCCCTCTTTAGAGTGGTAAAATTATTTTAAAAATACTATTTTGTGGCTCTATTAACTAGTGAAGTTACAAGTTTCAAATAGAAAATTTCAAGCTCCTTTAATACATTTTACTTTTGAATTATTTTCTGAATTTAGCTGACTTTGGGTTACACGGTTCCTTGTAAAATACACAACAAAATAAAATGTTTTTCTGATCATTGGATCTATTTAAATTTCTAAGAATATTCTATTTTTTTTCCCATTTTTGGCCAAATTTGTCCCCAAATTATTTGAAACTATTTTGTGACTTTGTTCTAAGTTTAACCCCGCAATGTTACAGTCTGACTTCTGTATGATTATTAATCCAAATTATAACTCTGCTTTATTGAAGCCAATTTTTTGGGCATTTCTGCATTTAAAACTCTCATATTTACGCATCGCTGTGCAACTTTTGGGACCAATCCAAATTCTTCCCATCTCCCTTCCCCTCCATTTGAGGGAGAAGTTTAAGTGTAAGGTGTGTCTGGAAAAATAATTTTTCAAATTATTGGTGACATCATCAAACGAAAGTGACGTTCAAAATATAAAACACTATTTTTTCATAACTCCGTACCCAAATGAAGGGGGAGGGAGAAGGCAAGAATTTGGATTGGGCCCTAGTTCACTTTTTGGGCTCTACATACAAACACACACCAATGGTTGGCCTCCTTTTCATTACACGGTTTGAAAATTCATCAGAGAAGTTAATACTTGCAGTTTGGGCCCAACTGGAAACAAAGTCTTTCACATAACTGGATAGTGCTGTTTGAAAGACAAAGCTTGGACCAAGATTTGCACAACTTTAACATATCACACCAAGCTTCTTCCAACTGTGACTACATGCACAAGCAATGGGTAGCAATAGCTCTATGTGAACACTATATTCAAAAACTCAGGTTCAGTACGTTCGTGAGTGCACCACACGTGTACCTGGTGTGTTTATAGCCTAACACGGTTTTTGTTTCAGGGTTGAAACTTGTAGGATTGAAGATTTTAGCCAAAAGTAGTTACATGTCTACATTAGCTAGAATATGGTATGTAGCTATAATATTGTCAGCTAGAATATTGTATGGTATGAGGAAAACAAAAAATAATAGATTTTCCCAAAACAAAAGCAAATATAATTTTGCATGTAACAGATTTGAAAAATTGTGCTTGACATAGAAACAATGTGATATAGCTAAGAAAGATGCTAACACTAGGCGTGTTTGAGATTATGCAGGCGGACGCGGCGCTGCGCAGATCGCCTGGATTGCGGTGCATGCTGGTTAGTTTCTGTCACCGACGTCACATTTGCGACGACATGAAGTATCGCGAGAAAGGGGCGGGTTCAAGGCGCCTTCCTAAGCCAGCGCAGCCAGAAAATAGGTACTGCGCTGGCTGCGAGCCGCCTTGATGACTACAAAACAATGCATTGTGGGAAACGGTGTCCCGAAAGTTTTTGTAGTTTAATGTGAAATAACTGGCGCTAAATGAAGGAAATATGTGTATTTTCTTACTCTTTCTTGAAGGTAGTGAATCGCTGATGGAAAAATATACAAGATTTTAAATAATCTGTGGTCATTTGTGTCATAGTTGTCTTGAAAATGAACTTTAATTATTATTTTATCTATTTATTTGGGACTGTGGTCATGTAATTAATCCCCCGACTATTTTTTTTATCTGTTTTACTCTAAGAGATCTAAAAAAATACTATGAAAGACATAACAGCACAGATCATACTAGGAGGAGTGAGTATTAAAATTCAGCCGATTGTTGAGGACAACCCCCAACTCCTCGTTCTCGTGCAGTCTCGTCGTCCACCTTCATCTCAGGCGCCTTTCTCCGCCCCCTCCTGCAGCAGCTTGGTCTCGTCGACGAAGCAGGCGAGGCGCAAGTCAACTCAAACACGCCTACTTACTTCTCTATTTACTGATGTCATTTCCTGGTTCCTCAGGAAGTCGGACTGAACCATTAGTAATGAAAGGGGCCGATAAGCTGTTTTGGGGTGTAACAAAACTAAGCAATTTAATAAAATATTACAATTTTATAAATATCTCATGTATCTTTATTGTATTACTTTTAATTAGGAGAAAGTAGAAAAGACAAATGATTACAACCAGATAAAGAAAAAAATCTTGTAGTTAGTGACTATTACTGTTTCATTTTGCTCATTTGGCCTCTACACCTCAATAACCCATGACATGTTTGTAAATGTAATTTTCAAAATGTTTGTGTGCAATAATGTAAATATTTTTATATCAGTTCTGATTTCTTGGTCTAAAATGCATTTGGTGGTTTATTTTAATACTACTCAAAGTGCACTGATTTCAGGGAATCAAACTTTCACATCTTTGATTCCTCTTGTGCAGAATTTTTAAATCCTCATTTTTCTTATTATCAAACTTCTGAGAAAGTATTTTTTACGTGTTATAGTTGTGCTTTCTTTATACGTCCACTTTTCAGCTCTGTTCAGATGCCGAGCCTTAATTAGTGTAATTAGTATCACCTGTAATATTCTCTGTTAGCATGCTAATGCTAATGACTGGAAAGCATGATTTTATTGTGTTTCTTCTTCTTTCTGCAATTTGCAAGAGAGAACATTCAGGTAATTATTTTTTACTAAATATTTTCAACATTGTTAAAGTTCATTTTAATAGCCTAAGTTTACATTAACTGTATAAAAAACAAACAAACTTCTATATAATAAATACTTTTGGGGGGATATCAACTTCTCTTTTGCCAATCCTTTTAATGTCTTTTGAATTACTTAAAAAAATACCCCACCCCTAAAGTTAAGGATTTAATATTTAAATTCAAAACTTAAAAACTATTATAAATGATGCAAAAGTACAATAAAATGTAATTAAAAGAAGAACTAATGTATGGAAATTGACATTATTGACTTTAATTTGTGGTAACATTTGATTAAAAACATAAAAATAATGAAAAAACAATAAACTGGAGTATTTTATGGTTCAGTTTAGTTTTTTTTTACTAACTTAGGCCAAAATATTGGTAACTTTTATGTGCCATTATTCATGCTCACACTTTTTTTCCCCAAATTATATTACAAAGTTAGAAAAGAAGTAAGGATTAAACCATAAAATATAGAAAATAATAATCTTCTATTTTCTAAAAATGTCTTCTTTTGCAGTTGTTCTTGCATTTGAATTCAATTGTTTCAAATAAAGAGTAAACTGGTTTAAAGGTAGGCCTGCTTTGTCATACACAGCATGTATTCTTTTTTAAATCGTTTAGGTTGAGTGTAGCTCTGCGGTTGTGGAAGTGGGAGGTCTGTGTGGTTTCGCGTGACCCATGGCTGTGTGGGAGGTATGGAAGCTGGTATAGCGGTGGGTCTGCTGTTTGCTTATCGGAAATGCCCCTCTCCCTGTTGCCCACACCCTCACTCCCCGTAAAAGTAAGCAGTGTTTCCTCCTGGCTCATAATGAGATACACCTCCTGGGCTGATTGTTTACAAGGTCCCGAAACACCTCTGTGTATTAACAGGACTTTAGTTCACAACACCAGAGGTGATGTTTTTACAAACCTGTGTATAAGCAAAGAGTTTGTATGTGAAGTTCTGACTGAAAAATGTTTCTTTATCCATGCATGTGTGTTCCTGCAGACTATCATCAGAGGAAGTTTTCATGTTAGTTCTGATACAGCTCCATCATTCACTTATCAGCACCATAAATCAGTTCAAGTTGCAGCATAAAAGTATTTAGAGAAATGTGATTACGAAATATCTTCTAATTTACTGTGTGCAGCTTTAAAAACTTGTCTGGACATGACTTTGTAAAAACAAATGATCCTGCAGCTGGAGAGGAGTAGATCAGAACACTTCTTTCTTTCTTTTATCTAATGGTCAAAATTGAAAACTTTTGTTGTGATTTTCAAAGCCAAAAATGACCATGAAGTTACCATTTCCATTTTCACTTTATGACTGCAGCAATTAATGTAACGTATGTCAGGTGTGACTCATATGTGACTTGAAAATATATATATATTTAGTCATTTAAAGTGATTTCAAGACTTTAGGTGACTTGTTAGCATATTCTTTATGCAATAGATATTTAAATAATAGACCCTTTTCATGGTGACGTTAGACAAAATGGCGACAGGGCCGTCAGCGTAATACGTAACTTCCTGTCAATGGATTTAGACTGGGAAAACAAAGACCAAGAAGAACTGAACGCTGTTCAACACAGTTTTTTGGAATTAATAAAAGGTAATTGTAACAGGAAATTGTACTCTACCGCACAATTGAACTGTATTTACTACAGTTATACAAGCAAAAACAAAGAAGAAAACGTTAGAACCGCGGCTGAGCTAACAGCGGCTCACTGAGTAGAAAACATTGCAGCAGTAATAAGTTTAACTTTAATGTCAGACACGCTGGAATTGTCTGACTCTGCTCTTTTTTGCTCCCTTTACAATAACTATGTGAGCACAGAAATTTGTGAAACTTTTAACTGGCCAGAAAAGCTCCACGTCTCATAGCTAAAGCTAATGCTAGCGTTAGCATTAGCACAGATGAAAATAATAAATCCCAATTACCTTCATAATTAAACAAGCAGCATTCAATGAAGCACTTTTAACCTTTGTCTAACTTTAACAGTCAGAGAGAAATAATCCACGACTCGTTTAATATCATCCATAGGAATTTGGGGAAGCAGCTGCTGCCTTCTGCAGGCAGAACTGCTGAGATTTGTACTTTGATTTGTGAACGATCAAGGAGGAGAAAAAAGAAAACAACCAGGTAAGACAATTATAAAATAAATATTGTGCCCATTTTGGTTACAATTGGTTAGGATATATTTTATTATTTATGTAAAATTGCTTTAAACAGCTTTCAGTTGTCAGCTTTGCCGTTCAATTCAATTCAATTCAATTTTATTTATATAGCCCAATATCACAAATTCAATTTGCCTCATTAGCTGCGTTTCCATTACACTTTTGCGCAAAACTTTATCGAAATTTCAAGAATTTCGATAAAACACTGTTTCGAAAAAACAGCGTTTCCATTAAACCATGATTATGCGAAAAACCCGAAGTAATTCCCGCGATAAGTCATTAAAAAAAACATGGCGACGGATGTAAACACTATTTTGATGTGCAGTAGATTTATTCACATTTCTGCCACGGCGCTAGCTCTCATCCTTGCCATTCAGAGAAGACGTCTACGTCTGATCCGAGCCTTGGAGCGGCAGCCTCCATATACGTGGGAGCGAGTTAGAGTGAAAAATTTTTGGGAAATCGTGGTTGAGGATTTCACCGAGGAGCTGTGGATTCAGCATTTTCGCATGACACGCTCAACTTTTGATGAGCTGTGCGACGCTGTGGGACCTCTCGTGGCGCCCGCTGTGCGGTGCCCAAGGCAGCCAGTTGCTGTGAAAAAGCGCATCGCCATCGCCATCTACAAACTAGCAACATGTGCCGAGTACAGAGTAGTGGCAGAGACATTTGGAGTCAGTAAAACGACCGTACACAGGTGTGTGTATGGGGTGTGTGAGGCTATTTGCCACAAACTGATGAAAAAGTTCATCACTTTGCCCAAGGAGGAGGAGGCACAGCAGATTGCGCAACGCAATTATGAATCGCACGGGCTTCCCCAAATATACGGCGCTATCGACGGATCTCATATTCCTATTCGTGCCCCCAGGGATGGATATAGAGATTACGTGAACAGAAAAGGCTGGGCATCAGTAGTTCTGCAGGCTGTGGTGGACGACAAGTTGATGATAAGGGACATAAGTGTTGGCTCACCTGGAAGCGCACATGATGCTGCAGTGCTGGCAACATCCTCTCTGTTCAGGTATTAATGAGCAATTAATGATAATTTCCTGTTTTATTATGAAGTAAAAACACACTTTTTTTTAGCTTATCATTTTTTTCTTGTTTGCCCTGCTTTGGTCAAAGTGTGGTTATGTTTCACTCCTGCTTTGTCCCACTTACTCATAGTTTAATCCTGTGTCAGGATGGATTCAGAATAATTTGGTAAAAGAAAATATTACTTGGAAAATATTACTCTCTGATGTAGTTCTTGTTGTGAATGGTTTGAGCTATTTATATACTTTGTTTGCACATTTTTCAGACACCCTGAAAAGCATCCAAAAGCCAGCATGGACATTGAGGGAGTCCAAGTACCTTTGCTCCTAGCTGGTGATCCTGCATACCCTCTCCTGCCATGGATTATGAAGGGATACGCCGGTCCTAATCTAACAGAACCACAAGCAATGTTCAACGAGCACCTCAGTGCCATCCGTGTGAAGGTGGAACACACGTTTGGACATCTAAAAGCTCGTTGGCGTGTTTTAGCCAAAACATCCGACATTCACCATGATTTCATGCCAAAAATTGTGGCCACATGTTGTATTCTACATAACATGTGTGAGGAGAAAAGACAGCAGCTGCCGCCAGCACCACAACACACAACAGGGCATCCTCTCATTCAGCCTCAGGAGCGCCACCCGGATGAAGCTGATGCAATGGCTGTTGAAATCCGACAGGCGCTGGTGAATCATCTGTCCAGGCCTCATTAGGTTCTACGGTTACACTTTATGTTCTAAATAATCAAGAGATTTGTTTTCAATACTTTTATTGAAAGTTCTTTATCAGAAAGATGTTACAACAAGAAAGTTAAACTTAATGTCAGCCAATTCTCTCACTGAACAGAATAACACTGGCTGTTTTGTGTTCCTGTTTGTGTTCCATTTCTAATAAAAACAAACATAACTTAAAGTGCCTTAACATTTTTCATCTGCTGTCAAAACATGGCGTTTAACTGAACACACCAGTCTTAATTTAAAATAACACAACAGTAACTAAAAACCTTAAATTGGAACTTACAAAATATGGTATGTGGTTGAAGTGCTTTGGAATGACAAAGCTGAGTGAGGTTCAGACTCATTCTCCACTTGTTGTGTACGGTATGGAGGTTGAGTGAACCGATGTTGTGGTTGAATGTATGTAGAGTATCCAGGTTGCTGTGGTTGGTGTCTGACTGGATGTTGCAGGAATAAGGAGGTTGTTGACGTGTGTCTGAAACAATGGGTTGCTGAATTCCAGCTAAAGTCTCAAGAGCATTAGCGTGGCCGCTCAGACTGTTCGGTTGCCTCTCAAACATTGGAAGCGAAGACTTAAGACCTCGCTGATTGTGGTCAAGACGGCATTATCCTGTCTTCCCTGTCTCTCAGGAAGCTCTGAAGAGTTGATCTTCTGCTTTTTGCGTTTCTCCACCTTTGTTGGCTCTGGGGTGTTTGTGGCTCCCTCTCTTCTTCCTCCAGAGTATTAGAAGGACCAGCCATCTCTGCATCTGTAGTTGACTCATCATCCAGTGATGCTATAGTCAAATAAAGAGAAAGAAAATGTTATTAGAATTTAAAATAGTGGATAATTGTTAAAATCATGGCTCGTTTGAAGATCTGAGAGTAATCCATAGATACATTATGCAACAGCCATAAAAATTATAATAAATATACATTTTAAAGTTATAAAAAAATTAATTGTTTGAAAATAAAAATACTTACGTGCTGAATCATTAGATGCCTCTCTAGTGCCTGGAGTATCTGGACCGTTGTCATCATCACCTAGTGTTAAATATAAGATGTATTACTTGCCTGTTCACAAGCCACAATACACACATATACAAAAATATGTTTTGTGTAAACTGTAAACAATCAAGCAAACTATTTTGATTTAATTCATTATTTCTTGATAAAAAAACGCTGATGTTATCACAGAATTTTTTTTAAACTAATATGGTTTTTATGATTAATTATGACTGTTACAGTTATTTCCACAGTTTTAACAAGTTACTATACGATTACCAGGAGGAACTAAAATTAATTATTTAAATTATTATGAGATCATGATCTAGATGGATTTGAACACGGAAGTAACAGAAGTTCTAGTTGCCTGTATAGCTTAAATGTAGCCCTGTTTTGATATCACGAGAAAACGGACCAAAATATCCCAGACAGTTCATGACTTCTGTTAAGAATGGCAAATTCATGGGCTACAGGTGGCGCTAGCATTAGCGCCACCTATATGTTTTTAGGAACTTAGCGCTATTATAGTAAGTTTATTAAATTGCTTACCCATGCTGTTGATGACGGATGCCATAGATGTCACCATCGGTCTTTGTCCAAGTATTTCCTCCATTTGGAAGAAGTACTTGAAGGTGATCTGGCCTTTCCCCCGGCGCCACTTTGTCCCAGCTTCCTTTTCTCCGCCATGTATTTTTGCTTTAGTGTTTTCCATTTTGACCGTAAAATTTCCCAGGGCTTGTGGAAACCCGCTTCCTTCATTGCCGCTTCTAGGTCTTTATAGATTGTTGCATTTCGGTGCTGCTTTGAATCGAGTATGAACGTTATTTCTTTGTCACGAATTAAATTCAAAAAATAGCTCGTCTCCTCGTAAGTCCAAACATAGCGCGCCATCTCTTTGACCAGCTTTTCCTGCTTCCTGTCCGAAACGTCATATCCGGTTAATGGTCACGTGACTCGTTTGTTTCGAAAAAAGTGTTTCCATTACAGTTTTTCGAAAAACTACTGTTTCGATACGGCCCAAATACCACCTCCTCTAAGCGCAAAAACTTTATTTCGAAAAAGGCGAGTTTTTTCGAAATTGTGGTGTTTCCATTAGGAGAATTTAATATCGAAATTCCGTTTTTCGAAATTTCAGAGTTAATGGAAACGCGACTATTGGGCTTCATGCCTGCAGTTTTTACAGATGCACAGATGGAGTCATAAAATATGCACAATAGGTAAAAACTAAACAGACTATAAAGAACAGGTCATCCCTGTCCTTAGACCCTCCCTCGCGGTAAGGAAAAACTCCTAAAAAAAACCTGAGTCAGGAAAAAAAAGAAGAAACCTTAGGGATTCCCACATGAGGGAGAGATCCCATCCCAGGACGGACAGGCGATACCAAAACGGTTAAAGAAAAGTTAGCTGCTAAAACTGCATATATGAGTAGAGTTCATTCATATAGAGCTGAGTTCATTCATTAGAGCTGAGGGACGAGTGATGATTAAGTCCATAGTCCAGATGAGGCAGAACTGCAGACCACGACCAGGAGCAGGAGGGCAGACGACCCACCAGGAATCACTCCCACTCAGAGATGCAGGATGGTGACGGATGGTGACGGGGCTTCATCCAGATGGGCGGGGCTTTCGTCAGGATCAAACAAGTCTCACCCGGAAACTGCAGTCTCTCCCGGTCTCCCACAGGGGAGTCGGAGAGAAGGAAAAACATGTGAATTATACTGCACCACCAACACAGGCATACAGTTAGAAGTAAATAAAAAAGTAGAGGAGAGGAGAAGTAGATGGAAAAGAGGACAGAGCCCCAGTGCACCATACTTTTCCCAGCTTCTAACTTCTAGCAGCCTTCTATGTTATTATGTAGAGAATATACATATTTCATCATTTATATTTCAAGCATATATTGGAGAAGTATGTGATTATAATAATTATTTCCCCAAACTTCAGAACAGTATGGGAGCATTATGTTAATTATTCTATGATTACTGGCTAGTCTGGCAGAACGCCTGTCCAAATAGGAATGTTTTAAGGCTAGTTTTGAAGGTAGAAACTGTACCTGCCTCTCTGACATGGGCTGGGAGCTTATTCCATAGAACAGGAGCTTGATAACTGAAGGTTCTACCTCCGACTGTACTTTTAAAAATTCTAGGAACTACAAGCAGTCCTGCATTCTGTGAGCGAAGCGTTCTGATTGGCTGGTAAGGAACTATGAGATCTCTAATATAGGATGGGGCCACACCATTCAGAGCCTTATATGTTAACAGGAGGATTTTGAACTTTACTCTAAATTCAACTGGGAGCCAGTGGAGAGAAGCCAACACAGGAGTGATGTGTTCTCTTCTGCTAGTTCCTGCTAACAATCTTGCTGCTGCATTCTGGACAAGCTGAAGACCTTTTAAAGAACTTTTAGGGCATGCTATCAGTAAAGAGTTACAGTAATCCAGTCTCGACGTAACAAATGCATGGATGAGTTTTTCAGCATCACTTTTAGATAACATATTTTTAATCTTAGCGATATTGCGTAGGTGAAAAAATGCAGTTTTACAAGCTTGAGATATTTGAGCATTAAATGATAAATCCTGGTCAAATAAGACCCCTAAGTTTCTGACTGAAGAATTGGGAGCAATATTTACACCATCCAAGGAGACTATCTTATCTGAGAGAGCATCTCTCAGGTGTTTAGGACCCAGTATCATGACCTCAGTTTTCTCTGGGTTCAGAAGGAGGTAATTAATTGTCATCCAGGACTTAATGTCTCTGATGCAGGAATTCAGTTTTTCTAGGTGGTCATTCTGATCTGGTTTAATGGATAAATACAGCTGTGTATCATCTGCATAACAGTGGAAATTAATGCTGTGTTTCCTGATTATGTCTCCTAAGGGCAGCATGTAAAGCATGAATAGGATGGGCCCTAAAACTGAGCCCTGTGGGACTCCGTAGCTAACTCGAGTACAATGAGAGGACTGTCCATTTACGTGAACAAACTGGTGTCTATCAGATAGATAGGATTCAAACCACTGGAGGGCAGATCCTTTGATCCCTATGTTATGCTCTAATCTCTGGAGTAAGATGCTGTGGTCGATGGTATCAAAGGCTGCGCTGAGGTCTAACAGGACCAGAACAGAGATTAGTCCCTTTTCTGAAGCTAATAGCAAATCATTGGTAACTCTGACCAGTGCAGTTTCAGTGCTATGGTGAGGTCTGAAACCCGACTGAAAATCCTCAAAGTGATTGTTGTCCTGTAGGTGGCACTGCAGCTGCTTTACCACAACTCTTTCTAGGATTTTAGATATGAATGGGAGATTAGATATTGGTCTATAGTTGGCCAGAATGTCAGGATCCAGGCTGGGCTTTTTTCAAAAGAGGTTTAACAACAGCACATTTAAAAGACTGAGGCACATAACCAGTTTCCAGGGAGGCATTTATTATGGTTAGAATAGATTCACTGATTAGGGGGAAGATTTCTTTAAAAAGTTTAGTGGGGATTGGGTCTAAGAGACAAGTGGAAGTTTTAGAAGATGTAATAACTGATGCTATTTCTGCTTGGTCCACAGCAGTAAAGCAATCTAATGTTACAGACATTTCTATGGATGTTTTCCTTTCTACCATTTTAATTTGCTCAGGGGTAATGGTAGGAATAACCTTGTTCAATTTGCATCTGATATTTGAGATTTTATCATCAAAGAATGTAACAAAGTCTTCAGAGCTGAGGGCAGCAGGAATATGTGGTTCAACCGAGCTGTGGCTGCTGGTCAGCCTGGCTATAGTACTAAAGAGAAATCGTGGATTATTTGCATTTTCTGCTATTAAAGATGAGTAATATTGAGTTCTCGCTTTACGCAGGGATTTTTTATAGCTTAAGAGGCTGCATTTCCAAGCATTCAGAGAGTGCTCTGAGCCAGAACGGCGCCATTTTCTTTCTAATTTACGAGTTATTTGTTTGAGGGAAACGTTTTCAGCGTTAAACCATGGTGCTACTCTGTTTTGTCTAACAAGCTTGAGTTTCAGAGGGGCAACAGCATCAAGGGTTCCTCTGAGGGCTTGCATGGTATCATTGACAAACTGCTCATTATCAACAGGGCTTAAAGAGCTCTGAGAGTATTTATCTAACATGTTACTAAACATTGGTTGGACTGAGAGTTTAAATTCAGATACAGAACGGTCAGATAATGTTCGTTTCAGCTCTTTCTTAATCACTGGAGCTATGGTGTTTTCTAATATAAACTGATAGGTAATTAAAAAATGATCAGAAAGTATGGGGTTGTGAGGATGGACACTCAGATGACTAATCTCTATGCCATAAGTTAAAACAAGGTCCAGGGTGCTTGTGACAGTGGGTGGGTTCATTTACATTTTGTGTGAAACCAACATTTTCTAATAAGGCTGCAAAAGCATTCCCAAGACAGTCATTACAGTCATCTAAATGAATATTAAAATCTCCTGTCATTAGGATATTATCAGAGTGTAGAACAACAGCTGATAAAAAATCTGAAAACTCTGTTAAAAATTCTGAATACGGGCCGGGAGGGCGATAAATAATTATGAATAAGAATGCTTTTTCAGTATTTCTACTTGTGTGATTTATTGACAAAACAATGTTTTCAAAGGAATTATAATTGTATTTAGCTTTAGTGTTAAGAAGTAAGCTTGCATGGGATATTACAGCTAGCCCACCTCCTTTCCCAGAAATCCTGGATTTCTGATGGTTTTTATAGCTAGGGGGGGTTGCTTCATTCAGCCTGACATAATCATCCTGTTGTAGCCAGGTTTCTGTTAGAGCTAATAGGTTAAGTTTATTGTCATTAATTAATTCACGGACTAAGAGGGACTTTGAAGAAATTGATCTAATGTTTAGCAATCCACATTTAATGACCTCATGGTTTTGCTCATTATTGAGAGTATCAGCAGCTAATACTTTTAGCTTTCTGTGTCTCACTCCTCTCACCTGTCTTTTAGTACACAAGCTAAAGCTAGGAACTGCTGAGCTGTCCCTGTTTGGGGTTAGTACCAGCGCCGAAGGCGGCTCAGAGGAGAGTTGTAGACTGCTGCTCTGTGCCCGGGTCTCATCTCTGGATTGTCAGTTTGCAGGACTAAAGCTAGCACAAATGTTCCTGGAAAGAAGAGAGGCACCTCCCAAAGTAGGATGGATGCCATCTCTCCGCATGAGACCGTTCTAAACTATATAAGTCGGAAGCAACTCAACACTTTCCGGGAATGTGTGACGTCACTTGAAAAGAGTCTATGTTGCGGTAATAAACTAGATTCCTCCCATGTTTCATGAAGCTAAATAACCCTCAAAGCGTGAGTTAATTCTTTCTATTTTGTCTTCATGATTTGCCTTTCAAATTGAAATGTCCATTTTTTGGTTCTGTATTTTGTTAAATAAAAGTGCGACTTAAGCTCTTCGATCACCGCAACTTTCCGAAAAACACAGTAAGCTACTTTGTTGCGTGTCTTTTACTGCAAGACTGTCTGAATAGCAGTAATATAAAATCCAACTACAAATTTGACTTGGAGTAAAAAAGAAAGTGTTAAATAATGAAGAATTTCAATCTTAATTTACTTGATTGTAAAAACTGATTTAAAGTTCAACTTTCTCACCTTAATTAGCATTTTTTAAGCATGCCAAAACAGGCATGCTCCTGCCGTTAAAGCCCCGAGGGAGATATGTGGCGTAATGAGTAGAACACAGCAGAAATCCCCACACTGTGCACGCTGTGAGTGGTAAATAAAAAGGTGGATAAATTATGTCTTTCCCTGTCTGCCACAAACTTTATCCTGAGGGAATGTAAACATAAATCTGAGTAGGGAGTGTATCAGGGGTATTTCCAAATGACTTTATCATATTAGCATAATAACAGAGCGTCCTTGCAACCTGAGTTAAATTGATAAAACTTGCTGGGTTTTTGCCACACTGTACAGTGAGCCCACATGTGCATGTTTGAGCAGTAAGAAAACAATGCAACAATAACCTGCTTGAAGAAAATATTTTGACAGAATGAAGGTTTGAAATATGAGTTTTGCGGAAAAGCTGAGTTTGTGTCGTGCAAATCAACCAAAGTGCAGCTCAGTAACTGTTGAAGCAAAGCAGCATGCGGTGCTCCAGCTCCTCGTCCAGCAGCAAGCGCCGACTCGCTTCTCATCGGAAATCATCGTTTGATATTTACATGTCTGGAGCGGGATAATTGCTCAGCTGGAGCACTGAAAGACATGCAGGAAGGGAAGACAAACAGGATGTGGTGGGAGTGATTAAAAAAAAGCCCCAGCTTGGCAGATTGGAGTGCAGCTCGTTCCTTGGCCTGCATCCAACTCAGTCCCTATAGCTTTAAGTCACCTGTATTAACTTATGACAAACCTGATTAACCTGTTTATGGATCCAACAAGAATGACAGATTTCTAGGCTGGCGGCCAAGCGCGCCATCTTGAATGAAATGGTTTGTGTAATTAACAGAGTCTCAGCCAGTGACAGGGGGTAATTGTAACGTTTGCAGATGATGTCTTATCTCATCGAGGTGTTATCGTGCTGTCTCCGTGCTGTTAGTGGTACTGGCGTTGGCTTGCCTTGGCTTTCAGGTCGACAGACATCTGGCGGTGCGACAACATTCAAAACACACATTGACTTAGTGCATTCAACCCCCCTTCCCCCATTATCCTTGCTATCCCATGGTACTGTACCTCCAGAGCAGGTTGCTGGGTGATTTGTTTGATCAGATTAGCTTCAAGTTGCTGCAGAGCAATTGCACATGATCCAAACAGCAATGTCACAATGGCTGGAAACATGGCAGGAGGGCAGCTGGGGGAGGGGGAGGGTATTAAAAATTCAGACCTTTCTCCTGTTAGATCTCAACATGGATCAGCTCTTTAAGAAGGAAATACTGACTTGGTGCATGGCTTCACACACTGTCGAGTCATGCAACTCATTATGAATATAGTTCCTTTCTGTATTTTTATTTTTTTATCAAGATCAATCATACACCAAAAAAGCATCATGAAAACACTTTTGGAATTTCAGCTTTTTTCAGATCCTTTCATGGGGAACTAAATGTATTTACATTGAGTGTAGATAAGAACTGAACTGAGTGACTTTCCTCATCTCACTTTCCAAACAGGAAGTACCCAGTGACTCAAAGACACAAAAATCTGTTGGGCTATGTTCGAATTCCCCCCGTATTACCAAACTATTAAAAACTATATAGCGCAGGACTGTTGAGTGCCTTGCATTTTAAAAGCAATTCGGAAACCACGCTTACTACTTGTTTTTTTTCCTAAACGGCGGAAATGACGTCACCAATTTTACAAGGTGAAAATCGAATCTATGCGAACATTTCACATTTTCTATTTGTGTTCTGATCATGAAAATGTGGATAGTTTATTAAAATTTTACATGTAAACAAGTTTTTTTTTCCCAAAAATTGTTCAACTGCAATGCATTGTGGTTTATATTCGCTAACATAGCAATGCACAGTAGTTTTTTTTAAAAGACTTCTGAGAAATTTCTAATGTACTCAATTTTGGAATTGTAGATTCAATCAGCACTGTATAGTGCACTATATAAAGAGTATGGAAGTGATTCAGACATAGCCAGAGACTTCTTTAAAAAAAACAAACAAAAAAAAAAAACGCTATTGCTTAGCCTATATTTTTCAGAATAAACGTTCTTGCTCTTATACTTTCTTATGTTTTAGTTTATATTGTGAAAAAATGGCAACTGAATGGACTTAATTTGGTTGGAGCCATCATACTCACTCAGTCCAGTTCTCACATACAGTCAAAGTGTTTGACATCTTCAAGATGGAACATTATGTGAAATTTTATTATTCAGTTCTGCTGGTCAATGCTGATTTATAACAGCAGGCTGTCTGTAGCTTTGACTGTGCTGCATCATGGTAGAATAATCCACGAGCTATTCTTTTCAAATGATATTTACCTCTGTTGTTTTTTCAGTGCTCCAGTACCTTTTGAAATCCATCCCAATGTGATGTGATATTTGGCAGCTTCAAGAATGATATCAACTTCTCTACTGCTACATTAGGCTTCTGGACCACTTATTAATTAGTAACATGAGAGGCACAGTGTCAAAATGGTTTGGGATTAAGTGCAAAGTTACTTCAGTTAGTTGAGTGGTGTTTGTCTGCTGCATTTGTCACTTCTGAGGTAAGTGCAGTTGAACCACTGACTGTATTAGAGAACTGGACTGAGCGAGTGTGACATCACCCATAGAAAATGCCTTACATTTGAAAGAAAGTCAATCCGGTTGTCATTTTTGGTGATTACACTAGCATGTTGGAGTGTTGACTTTAGTAAGCAGTGATTGGTCCAAATCAGCCTGAGTCATCATTTCTATAGCAACCACTTTGGCCAATCATGAGTGAGCTTGTTGGACGTTCAAACCCAAATCAGTCACACAATTCAATTTCTTATCGGCCCGTTTAAAGCTCGAATAAGTGGAATAAGAAAACCTTGCTGTGGTGGAGTGGTCAACCTCTAAAAGAAAATGGTAACAGGTTTGGTTTCCACCTTGCTTGCCTACATATCAAAGGGTTATAGTACAAGACTCTGCTCCCCACATCGGTCCAGTGTCTTGTTGGCGCCTCGTGTGCCACCATCAGTGTGTGTGTGGGACTTATGTGAGTATGAGTGAGGAGGACATGTTATTGTAAAGCCCTCTGGGCCTTAATCAAGGTGACATATACTGTAAGTATACACCAACTGATCAGACTCACACAAATACAAACTCCTGCTTCGGTGACCCTGCTGTTAGCTGTGAAATCCTCATCGTTCACTTAAAAACAGATTTAAAGAGAATCTGAAAGGAAAATCGCATATATCTGTTTCTATTATATCTCAGGAGGGACATAAACTGATTTATTTACTGTCATTTCTTTTAACACATCTTTAAAAATAATATTTTAAATTGAGCATTTCATTGGCTACATGTTCTAATTCTCAAAATTTGGACAAATAAATCATAATTTTTTTCACTCACTCAAATCCCCTTTTGTTATTCTAATTTCATGTAAAAGCGTCTAATTTTTTTGGCCTCTTAATAAAATCGGTCTGATTTTCACAGAACCAATTAAAAAGGTTCAATTTTAGCTGAAGTTAAGACACAAAAAATAGAGATAAAAAAGTGGAGGTGCACTGACACATATTCCATCTGTTAGAGGAAAAGAGACTGCTCACTTCTAAAGAGGCAGCGCTGTCTCGGTGGAATTCCCCACAGTAAACAAAACCACAGCACAGACTAAAAGTGACCTACTCCTTCACTGCAAATATATGTAGGGCAGTTTTCACAATAACTTTTGTTTATTGCTTTTTATTTTTATTGAGCTTAAATTTAGATAATTTTTTTAAAAAAATGCTTTCACATCCTCAGCAACATTCAGGAGGAGACACTATAACTCCTTCCATCTGCGGAGCCGTCGGATCAGGCTTCCCTCTCCTCCCCCATCCGGTCCTTTCTTCCCCATCCTCTGTTTCCTCTGCCTTACAGATGTCAGACATGCTGCGACAGGCTGAGCCCCCAAGATGTTGAAGCAGGAGGAAACGCAGGAATCAAGGGGGGGGGGGGTCTGTCTTATCACCGCAGGTACAAAAGGAGATTAGCCAGTTCACCTGAGGAGAGGCCTCTGCCGCTGTATGGGGGTAATGATGGGCTCAACAAAGGCGGCTGGATCGGAGTTCTGTGTTGATGGAGTTTTTGATTCCTCAGATCAATCGGTACTCAGTCGCCTTTATTCAGATCAAGTTTTGACTTGTTTCTTTTTTTTAAACCTGAAATATATTTTTTTTCAAGCCTTATGAGTGAATGCATCACAGTTATCTTGAATTATAATAATAAGAGGTGAAAATTGCATGCATTTTTGCATTTTGCCCTAATTTAGGTCACACGGAAGCCCTTCGTACTCCACTGGTTGCTGTGTCACCAAGAGACTCAGAGTGCTTCCGTCTGCCAGACACGTCTGCCTCACCATGACGGGGGGAATGTAAAGGTATAGAGGCTAAAGCAGATGGGCTGCACTGATGAAAGAGAATTCATTAAACAGCTGCAGACAGATGTTGTGACGGCACCTGCGAGCCGGGATGGAGTTCCCTCAGTAATTGAGGATCTTTTTGACCTTTTCTAGTAGTTTAACCCTGTAAAGCCCACTATATTGTCAGGAAATACTTTTTATTTTTAAATTAAGGGGTTTTTCAAAAAATAATGTTAGCTTAAGAAGCGAAAATATTAACCTGAGTGTTCAAGAAAAAAAAAAACAGTATTTATCATCTGTCTCAAATTTGATGCAAACATTTTTAACACGTTATAACTGGATTAAGAATTAAATATCAACCAATTTTTCATTCAACCAATGAGCTATCCTCACCATTAAATTGTAAAAATTAGCTAAACTTTTTCTGTTTTTTGATGCATCCATTTTGAAATGAGCAGGAAAAGCCCCTCTACTGCCCCTTGTGGAACGATGATGATTAATTCGTTCATTTATTTGAATCAATTCCCATCCGTAGTTTAAAGTGATCACTATTATTGCGGTTGCTCTTTTACTTTAATTAAGACAAAAACTCACAGTTTTACTTTATTTTTATGTTTTTATTCTGTCGTGTTTTTATCACACACACCGCTGAGACAAAAGTCATTAATGAGCTAAGAAAAAAAGAAACGTCTTCTTCATTTCTGCAGCAGTTTCAAGTGAAAACATTTGGGGACAGAAAAAAAAAAAAAAAAAAACGATAGTACACCCAGCATCCATTAACTTCCATTCCATGTTTACCCATGTGTGGCATAAACATGTCTGTAAACTGCTCCCACAGTGCAGCTTTTGTGCATTTTCCTTTGCATAAACACATCACTTGTGAGTGCCAGTTTCAATGTCTCCTTGCACACTGATGCTTGGCTTTGTGTGTTTGATTTCTGACCCCCCCCCCCCCCCCCCCCCCCCTCAATGAGTCACTTAAATGTGGTCAGACACAGACTGATGGCCATCAATAATGCAGAAGATCCAGCGGCCCGCGTTATCAGCCAGAACCACTGGTCTGTCTCTGCTGGAAGCTTCGATCTCCACAGACGGATGGCTTTAATTTTCCGTCTGAGGGGGGAAGCAGGCGAGAAATTCTAAGTAGCCTGCATGTGGGAGAATGAATATCATCATTTTATATAACATTTGTACATTAACTTTGGATGGTGAATGGTAATAGCTAAAGCGTTCACCACTGACTGATGAGGCAATACTTCACAGTCTGTCACGAGGGGGGTGCATGCCCAGCTGTTGGGGGGGTGATGGTGAAAAGTAAAAATATGCAAAAGCTGTTCCGTAAATTCTGCTTTTTGTTTGAGTGTGAGCATGTGTGGGCACACGTCCATCTCTGCGCTGCATAAGTTTCCAAACGCGCCTGTGCTGGCATCACAACGCCACCTGCCTCCCGGGAGAACAGCGCAACATTTCATCTTTGTCTAGGTGATGTCACAATCCGACCTCAGTGGTAACGCTTGCAACTGCACACTCAGTTTGCCTCCGCATTTGTCTGGAAACCATTGCCCGCGCTACTTCCGCCCACTCTCAGCACCAATCAGGCTGGCCCGGCCTCCCACCCTCCTCAGTGGAGTTGTAGATTTTTTTAAGGTGGTTTGCTAGTGATGAAGGTGCTGGAAACTTTGTGCCTGCTACTCAGTCCTGGCATGAAAATGAGCCCCAATTGAGGTTTTCCTCAGAAGCTGAAGTAGTGGTGGTGTGTAAAGAAAAACGAAGACACGTCTCTGGCTGGGACGCTCTTTCCTGCCTCCATTTTCCCTCTCCTTATAGGCTGTTACATCAAACGCCTGCGTCACATTGCATTTGGCATCATTAACAGCTTAGGGGTCAAAACGTTTGTATAATCGATTTATTCATAGCTGTTTTCCAGTCTTAGGGACCCGGTAGTTGGTTTTTAAATAAGGTGCTGACATTTGACAGTGAGATGAACGTCATCCCACACAAATTGGGGCCATGAACCCTTCCCATGAGTCCATGCATTTATCATCTCACGCTCAGGAATGGATGTCTTTTTTTGTTTGGGAAATGCTGTTAATGCACCATAAAAAATGAAAGGGTTTGACGTATTGTAGTTTAAATTACATAGACCTCCTGATATATTGTCAGAATACTGGTGTCTTGCAGATATTCTTATTATTAGCCAGTTCGTCTAAAAATTTCAGTTGAAGCCTTTTTCTGATCATTTTTTAATCTACTGTGAAAGTGTTCCCAGTGTTCTTTTATTTATGATTATGCTGTTTTTAGGCAAAATGAAAACCTGACATTTTCTAAAAGAGGAGCTCATCCCATTATCTTGAACAGCCCTTCACAACATTAAGCTAACGTTAGTGGTGCAACAAAAATGGCGAGCGATTTTGGAGCTCCAGCTCAGACGAGAAAAACCAACACGTCTGTTACAGAGCGGAGCAGGGAGGCTTAAGCCCGCCCCTTTTGGTTGCTGCGTCACACCTGAGAGCTTTTTCAAACCACATTTTTTTAATCTGCTCCTGATTTACCACAATTTGAGATATTCAAAAATACAGTTTTAAGCTTAAATTAATTTATATATGTTCTCCATCATGAGAAAAATAGAACAAGAACATGTTAAAAAGAGGATTTTACTTGGAGTGGGTCTTTAAAAGCTCTGCTTTGACGGTTTAGCCATGAAGATCAAAAAAATCTAACTTCAGCCTGATGTGAGCTGCAGGTTACAGAAAAATAGATCCATTCAGTTTTTATGGTGGACCTGAATTGCAACTCTCATCACATCATCACTCGACACAAAAATGTATAAAGATAACAAAAATATTAACAAAAAAATCACATTTTAGAAATCAAAACAAGTGCCAGAAACCAAAGAAAAAAGATTTTGGAAACCAAAAGTAATTTCCAGAAATCAAAACAAGAGATCAGAAAAGATAGATATTATGAGACATCATTGATTGGATGATGACATTTGAGCTTTAAAGAAGACGGAAAGCAGAATTATGTCGTGGCTGAACTGTGGTAAAGAACTGATTAAGAAATCCCTGATCTTCTGCTGTGGCCTAAACCTTGAGGTGTCTATGCAATACAACATCTCCTTCTAGAGCCTTTAGGTGGATTCTACTATTCAAACCTCACTATAAAGAAAGCGGTATTTTGATCCGTTCACGCATTTCTGAGTCATCCTCTAAAAACTGCGCTCTCAACACCAGCCCCTCCCATACCCACGAAAACGAGCGGGTCCTCACGTGCTTACATCACAAGTTGAGAACCGCCTCTGCTCTGCTCCCAGGCTAACACACTTCCTCCACAAAGCTAGCATCTTAAGCTAGCAGTTTGAGCTCGCGGGGATCATCCAACTCTAGGATGACGTCATGAAGTGGGCGGCACCCTCAGGGAGCGAAAGGCAGTGGCTGAGAGATTAAGTTGTTTTACTTTGGGGTATGAAAGAGTCCACAAAAATAACTCACATTTCATAAATAATTTGTTTTAAACCTTCATTTTTGCATAAATAATTACTAGGAGAGTGATCAAAAACTAGTTTAACTCCAGCTGGATGGATTTTTAGTAATCCTGACATCATCATCAGGTTTTGCTGAGTATTGTTACTGTTTAATAAAAGTCTTTGGGGTTTACCAGTGAGCAGAGATATGCTAACATGCATAATTCACAGCCTCCAGACAGAAAGTAGACTTTACAAGGGTGTAAGCGGGGAGAAGACATGGTAAAAGTATTGTTGAATTTTGGGATGGAGGCCAAGCTTTGCAGGAAGTAAAAAATAAAAAGCGACATTAAAAGTGCAGGAAAGCGAGATGGGAAAATGGGGTTGAAGGAAAATCTGCAAACTCTTTCCCCTCCCTGCTGCCATTTTCTGTCCATTAGTGTGAGTGGTGCTCTTCCGGTCTTTGGTTACTCGTCTTTTGACGTATCCCCTCCAGATGCATGAAAGAGTGAGGGCAACGAGCAGGTGGAATATGGAAGTAATGGAAGCAGAAGTGCCTGGTAATTAGACGCATTACTGAGATTACAGGATTATCTAACCATCTTCTTCACTTTTTTTGATATGAGCCAACTTTAGAGAGTAAAAGTACTTAGGAAACTAATTACAGGGGCTTTGTAATATTCTTAGATAAAAGACCTTTTAATAAAGGAGCCATGATTCGCTCTTAAACAACGAGTAGGTGTCAACAAGAAGTAAACGTTAAGAGAGAATTAACTAATTTAATTGAGCAAATACCCCTTCAATCAAAAAGAAAAGGTTTATTTTTCTGTTAAATTCTCTAACTTAATACTTCTAATGACAGCACAGGCGGTTTGTGAACCAATTTCTTGCTTTTTGTATTTTCTGTCAGACAGAGGATTTAGTTAAAGATGGTTGTCCTGTTTTTATCCACAAACATTATTGTTTAGAAAGCTTTTTTCTCAGTCCTTTAAAAAAAAAAAAACACTTTGTTTTGCTCTTTGTCTTGGTTAAAATAGTGCGGAGTTGTGCAATATTTCATCAAAACTTCATACATGCCAAAATCCAAACCCAGTAAAATCTTGCAAAACCGTTTTCTTACCCTCTGCTGATCTTCAAATATTCTGGAATGTTCCATTTTTTTCTCCCTTCAATTCTAGTGTTTCTTTGCTGCATCGCGGTTCAAATTTTGCAATCTTGCTGTTTCGCACATTTTTTTCAGTGCAATTTTGTGCTCTTTTTTTTCGACAGTGCATTGTGTTCTGCTTTCTGATTGGCTGTTGCAGTTACCACATTTACATGGATCTTCAATCAGGATCAGATCTTTGTTTTCATTCTACAATATTGGAATTATTTTTTTTATGAATGTTTGAACTTTAAGAGTTTCAACAAGAGAAAAAAGTGTCTAAAATTTGTATAGTGAGAATTTTTACAGCCTTAAAACGGCTACTTTGTAGATTTTACCTATCATGGAATATAAACAAGGAGCCTCTGTAATTAAGTTTTCAGCTTGTTTTACCTTAATTATAAATTTAAATTTGTATGAAACACCAATGTATTTTCAAAGAGACAAAACCATCACAACACAGAAAGACTTTCTTACAAAAAAATAGAAAAGGAAGTCAAACTATTGGTCCAGTTTATCAGGGGAAATGATCTCTTGTTCAATTTAAAGGGCCTATGCCATGAAAAATCAACTTCATGAGCTTTTAAGCATATTAAAATGTCCATTCCTCACTCTAAAGAACCCCAAAATGGTCTTTAGATCCGTTCACACGTGTCTGAATAATTTTCTAAAGGCGTAAAACAAAAACTCCACCAGGAAGAGTCTGCGGTACCAGCCCCACCTCCAGGCTAACCCAAACACTTTTCTCCACGAAGCTAGCAGATCAAGCTAGCAGTGATCAGCTAGCATCACAAACTCCCCGGTCCGTGCAGACAGCGGCTGTCTGTGTTGTGATCCAGTGTTGCGATGACCAAGAAACGCTCATTCTGCTTCGCGTTTAAACGTTGTGCGTTGGCATATGACAAAGAACAAGAACGTTTGAGAGAATTGCGCAAGCAGAAGGGCGATAACTGGAGGACGGTGGGAGAAAAGGAGCAGACTATTTCCTAGAGAACTGGTCTAAATGTGGATTATTGAGCAAAGGTGTGTGTGTCTACAGGAAAAGGATCCACAGAAAAAGGAAAATAATTTTTAATAATCAGAACAATGTTCTCATGTGTTTTTGTCTACATTTTGAGACAAAATTTCAAAAGAATTTTCAAAAATGAACCCATCACCTGTGAATGCCACAACTACTATAGGCAGATATAATATACACATCAATCTTTACAATATCGTGGACATGTGTTTTCATGGGTGAAACACAGATATGATGTCTAGGCTGCTGGCTCTAGGATGACATCACAAAATGTTCAGCATCCTCAAGGAGCGAAAGGCGGAGCCTGAGAAATCAAGTTGTTTTACTTCCTTGTAGAAAGAAAGTTCACAAAAAGAACTCATATTTTATAAATAATTAGTTTTTTAGTGACCCAAAGGTAATATATGAACAAATTTATTGATACAGTTTACTCTGAAAGGCTTAAGAAAATCATGGTATGGGCCCTTTAAGTGAGTCCAGTCCATTTAATTCAAATGTTTTGTTTTTTAAAGTGGACATTCTCTGAGGTGATTCCAGAAAGGGAAGAACTTATAGCCTTGATGGGATTTGATCTAATTTTCTGAATCACTTTTTCCTCCTGAGCTCCACACTTTCACTGAGATGAACAAATGAGTCTGGTAAACAGCCCCATCAACATGCAGCAGAATGGCACGTTGTGTCTCCTAATACCTTAGCGAGCGCCTCCTTCCACTTTGTGCACGGCTCCGCATGAGGAGGAGCCGGGAAGGCCTCCAAACACACCAGAGCGAGGACTCGGAGTAAAAGCCAGGCTGCTCCTTCAGAGAGCGACCAAGAAAGTAAAAGACAGAGCTCCACTGTACATTTACAGATGAAAATTTTATGATGCTAAATCTAGACAGACTTTTAGTGTCAGTCAGGATTACGGCAGCGGCCCGAGCACTCATTAAATTTTTAAACCGGAGAGAGGGAGATCCCTGGGTGCTTGCAGATATGATGAGTGAGGAGAGCATGAGAGCAGGAATTGGATTACAGGTAAACAAATGGATCGATACCTGCTGAAGTAAACGATCTCTTCCACAGCTGAACCTGCCGGCTTTGGTTTGAGCTTCTAGATGTCTGAACTTCTGCTTCGCTTAGATGGTGAAAGCTCAACGCCACAAGATGAGGGATTTGGGAGTGTTTGCGCCGTTAAACCGTACAACGAGACCTGACAGAAAGATGCTCCGAGCAGAGACCGCTGCACGGAGAGGATGATTGTAGGGCGCCATGACAACCATCCAGTCAGCTGAGGACTGGATTTTATGGTGTGTTTGAAGCTCAAGTGTGATTAAAGGGGTAAATGTCTGGATGTCAAGCTGCAAGTGATCCTATTACTTGTCATATCAGGGAACTTTTCTCCAGACTTTTGTGAACAGTTGTGAATAATTGTAGAATTTCTTTGTTTAGAAGAAAACTTGTTCTTTTGCTTCTCACTTTTTATTAGTTGGTTTACTGGTTTTGAAGATTGGTCGTACGTGAATGTGCTTGGCACAAGTTGACACAGCCCGCCAGGGGCACCCCCGCCAAAATGAGGGACCCCTGCTGGGGAGGTCCTTGAGGTATGATCTCTACAGAGCAGCTCATTTTCCACCTAGTAGTCAAACTGAATCACATTTTTGAAGATTTTTGTTAAACTTCTTCTTTTGAGAAACCACGTGACCCTGTATGCTATTAACAATCTCATAGATTCACTAATACATTTTACAGTATGTGATCTGTATCAGATGAATATAAACATATTCAAATCTTATATAGACTATTAATCTATTTCTAAAAAATGTGTATCAATGTGTAAACTCAAAATTTAATTGAATTGAAGAATCAAAAGAATTGAAAAATATCGGAATTAAATCGATTCAATTGAATCGAATCGTTTCTGGAAATTATAACTGTCAAACTTCGCAAACTACTATGATACTTGTTTGAAACTTTACATGAAACATCTAACATTTGATAGTTTTTGAATTCCATTGATGTTAGGTAGAAAGAATCAAACCAGATTTGAAATCGTATCTGATTTTTGGACCAGCTTTGCCTCCTCGTGTTCATCCGTGACCCTTGCTCACATATGACCCAGCTGCCAGCTGCCAGTCTGGGAATGCAGTGAAGAATTTGTTGACTTTCCTGCCAAACCCTTTGTAACCCACTGTGTTTTAGATTCTTTTGCACCTATTTGTTTTTATCTAATCCTTAGAAAAGTGTCCCAAAACTTCAGGACACATCAATTCCTTTTACCAAACAATTTCCAATCTTACTTGATCATGACAGCAGATACCTCATCTTTCACCCAGGTGCTGCACCTGCAGCTGCCCATCACTTACTTCTTTTAATTTTGCACAAAGTAGGTAGCAAAACTTAAATGTTTGCTCTTCATAGCAGAATAACTAATATGTTATTATCTAAATAATTTTGGTTTGTTATATTTCATATAGGTCGATGGGAGAGGATCTGAGCAATGCTGTAAACCACAGCCTGACCTCGGGGCTCAGCAAACACTGGGGGTAAATTAAGACATCCATGAGACCCCGAGCAGCTGAAGCAACACTGCGAACAGCCGCTCGGCTCTCCTGCTGTCCTTCGCTGTGGCACTCACCCAGAACCAGGTGAGATGACACCCCAATATCTGTCTCACTGCTGGAATGTCAGGGAGTGCACTGTTGACCCAGACGGAGCTGCCAGTCAAGAATCGTGTGTTTGTGTGTGTCTTTTATAACAGGGGTGGGATTCTCAGCGTCTGCTGTTTCTTTGGTGGCACAGAGACCCCAGCAGAGAGGAGACAGGTGCAGTCTGCCTTCTGGTTTGTTCTAGCCACTGTCCCAAAAGTCTTCTACCACCTCTCCTTCCATCTGAGCACATTCCTGGCTTTTTCACTGCGACTTTTCTGCAGCACAGATTCATCCTCCTCCTCCCAACAAACGTGCTACACAACTGCACCTGGAAAAGGAAGCAAACATTTTCATATAAACTCGGTTCTCTAGCAAAAGAAGGACTTACATGCATTTTTCCTGGTCTTAGCTTTACTCTCTGCACTGCAAAAATTTCAATCTTCATAAATGGATTCTTTCTCTGAAGAACTTTAGGCTGAAGAGTTAGCAGCATTGTGGAGCAACACAGATGCACACAGCAAAACTGAATTGTCTTATTTTCTGTTTTGGAAAAAAACATATCTTAAAGTTTTTCAATAGCAAAATAATCTCAGTTTAAGAAAAAATGTCTAAACTGAAAAAGTAAAACATTGGATCAATTAACAAAAGTTCAGTAATTTATTATTTTATTATTAGATTGTATCAGATTGAAATTTTGAGTTGAGTCAACCATCCACTTACATTTTTAATTTAATAAAAGAGAATAATTTTAAAACTAACACATTAAAGAACTTTTGTAAAATTGATTCCAAGGTTTCACTTTTTTCAGAGTAGAAGTCTTTTTTTCTTAAAATAGGAATTCTCGATAAAACTTTTTTTTTTTTTACCTCAATGGCAGATTTATTCATTTATTTTTGGTATATTTACAAAAAAAACAAAAAAAACAACTGTCTATCAAGGAAACAGGGGCTTGTTTTCACTAGTGCACGTCTACCACCAACAGTTGAATGAGGATTGGTATGAAATGTCAAAATGGAGCAAATCGTGCTACAGGCTTTTTCTTTAACAGCTGTATTCCAATATATGAAAAACTGGATCTCAAACAGCAATTATTAATATCTCCTACACGATCACTTCTCAAACAGTCAACACGTCTGTGAATTAGAAATGACCAAATCTGAGTCTCTGATTTGTCAGAATTTAACATTGTTTAATTTTGAAGGCACGCTCGATAGCCTCTCGATTTGTGTGTAGGGCGTGAAACAGTCATAAAAACTTCCATTGCTGGGCATGAATGCAAGAATTTGGAAAGTGCGTTTGTGTGCAGTAAGGTTGTGCAAAAGACCCCGGGAGCTCAGCTAAGAAAAAGTCAAGATGGCAGCAAAAAAAACTCACAAAAATGTGAATTCTGGGATTCCAACAGTGTCCATTGCTTCATTAATAATGACCATCGACCTTATAAAGCTCGATTGGACGGCTACTGTCTTAAAATGTAAATATGTAAACCACAAAAAAAGAGGAAGTACAGAAAAAGCAAAGTGAGTGTGTTTCTTCAATCAGATGATGTCATCATTAAAGGACACCTGAAAGTCTCAAAAGACTTTCTACACCCACTTGACTGTAACAATGAGTTTACATAGACTTGTTAGTAATTTGTCGTTTGAGCGGTGTGAACGTAGCTTTAAACAAACAGCTGCGACAACAGTGTAGTGTGATCTCACACAAACAATTCAGGTTAACACTTCTTGCCTTTTTCACACAGTCTGCTGGAAAATCCTAATATGGGATCTCTCCAAATCACTTGAGCTGTTTAACCTTCTAACACCCGAGGCGTCGCCGGTGACGCTTTAACACAAATCTTTAACAAATGGTAACTTTTCAACCATTGAGGCGATCAACGTCATTCCAGTAGATTCTGATTCAGATTCAGAAATCTACTGAAGTTATCGTGTTAACGGTTGAAAAGTTACAGTAAATCAAAGAACATAAACACTGGAGCTCTGGTGTTAAAGATTCCGACTGATTCGATTTTGTGAATTTACCAATATCGAGTCCTGATCCGATACTTTTGTGATCGGGACTCGATCCAGTGGATCCAGAGACGGCTGATTTGACCACAGTAATGTGAACAGCGGCTCATTTGACTGCAGTCAATGTGAAGATACCATCTTCTCTTCTCCAGCACCTGAACTAAACACGCTAGCCGGACCAGATGAGGGTTTAGTGCGTGTGCAGCAGAGCACAAAGGTTCATTAATTCAAACGGAGCCAGTCTTTGACGGTTTGATTGACAGCAATTTGAAAGGAGAAATAAACAGAAATGCAAAAACAAAATGATTTCTTATTACATTTGTTCTCTTTCATAAGAAAAAGGCCAGACATATTTTATTACTTAAATCTAATTAATTAAATTCATATAAAATTACCAGCTTCATTCTAAGAGTCTAAAATCCACATGACTGACTGATGCTGTCGCTTGGATTTATTTGGAATTTTAGGGATAAACAAATATAAAAATACAATGTGGGTGAATTCAGAAGCAGAGTGCAGGTGACATGACCTTAGGATGCGCGGGGGCACGTGTCTTTCTGTCTGGAGCCATCTGCTGTGATGAGGATGTCACACTGGGCCCGTGGTCTCAAAGAGCCGCACATCTCTTTGTCTGCACCTCCTTCGCAGTGACCCTTTTGTCTTTCCGGCATAATTTTGGAGAAAACGTTGGCTTGGATTTGCATGCTAGTTGATTATTTGAACTCTGGAGTGGAATCCCCAAATGACGGCGAGGTCGGGCTCAACTCCCTGGTGGCTTGGCATGAAAGATCTGACGATTCCTGGTTTGAATTTCCATACAACATTCAGGTCGTCTTACAGGAGGCAAGCGCTGCTCTCAGCATGTGTCTGCTCACCGGCCCACCTTCTCCCAGAGCTCCATGACTCACGTTCACCTCATGTCTGTGACACTCGAGCAGCATTTCAGTCCACGTGCTTCTGTGAATGCGCAGAAACGTGAAAAGAATCATACATGTGACTGTGTGTGGACACATGTTTCCCCATTTGGATCAACAGGTCGAGGAGCGTCTGGTTGTATCTAACGATTCAATCTATGACCTGATGGATGGGGGTTGTTCTAATGCCTCATGAGGCCGGTGGCCCCTGCAGACCTCCACAGAGGGCCTTCAAAACCTCCAAAGATAACAATCTCATCAAAAGACGGCTGTATTTGCATAGAACAGCAACCCATATGAGGCAGTTTTAATTCTAGAAATGAAAAATTCATGCATTAGTTTTATTATTTTGATTATATTTAAAGAGTCTCATCTTGGTTATTGTTTAAAATCAGATGGTTTTGTCAATGAAAACCTGAAAATTGAAGTGGACCCAAGCATGGGAACATACCAAAAATACTGAAGAATGCATCAATACTGATCTAGCTATTCATTATTAAGAATTAAGGAAACAATCACAAAACTATCTTTTTTTCATTTAATAAAAGGTAAAACATGCAATACAACCTTGATTTTTAAAGTCAAACATGACAGAAGCATAAAAAAATGAAAAGAGGACAGAAAGAAGAAAAACTTGCCCCTTTGACAAATCAGTAAATTAATCAGTAAAAAAGAAAAACACAAAACATTCGGACGATTTAGTAAACAACTGGAGAAGATTAGGAAAGAAAGATCAAAAATGTACAATTACCAACATCAGCCTGTGCGAAATGAACACCATACCTCAGGGATGAGTAGTTTTTATTGATACGAGATAGATTTGTTGTCATTGTAAATAAAAATGTTTAAAATAAAAATAAAAAAAAAGCATATTCTGATATGTCAAAGTGCTCAGAGTACTTCTCTTCTTTTTGTTTTTTCTTCAACTGTGTTTTCCCTCCCCGCAGCTGTGGAGCTGTGGTACAGTGGTCGGACTCTTGTTCAAATGTCCCATGTGTGGTTTCACACTGAACCCTAAGAAGCTCCTGCTGGTTACAGGTTAGCACACACATACAGCGTGTTCACTCAGCTTCATGGTTTTTCTTGTTATGAGACTTGTGCTACTTAGTTTTTACTTGGGATGGGTACCAAACTGAAACTCTGCCACGTTGCTGTCAGTATCAGTATACAGTTGCAGCAAAAATGTTGTCACAACTACATAAAATACATTTTACAATTTTAGCAAAAAGTAACACATATCAATTAAATAAAGTTTTTTTCCTAAGTCATACTATTAAAAAAATAAATAAAAGTGAAAACTTGTTGTGGTCCTATATCGCGATAAGTTTCACATCGTTAGACACATATTGGGATACGTATCGTATCACCAGGCTCTTGCCAATACACTCTCTGCAATAAACCATTTGTGTGATCTAACTGTTGAGTGGACTAACAAGTGAAGAAGCTACAAAACATCCAAATTTGGTAAAGAAACACAAAAACATATACAGTTCTTTTTTTTTTTATTTACAACCAATCAACCATGTTTTTATTTCCCCATGCTAACCTGCTAGATATTTTCCAACTTAGTGAGGATTGGCAGAACCGTGGACTTCAGTTCTGGTGAACATTTAGATTCAAATGAATGATAAACAACATGAAATACACTATTACAACACCAGCTTTCCGTGCTTTAAGGCACACTTAAAAGCATTATTTTTTTTCAACAACAATAATAAGCTTTATTTGTGGATTAATTTTGCTGCAAAGAAGGTTGGTTGTTACTGTAAATGCGCTAACGTGGCTAACATGTAGCAATGGGGGACTGTTTTTTTACGTTTCTTTTTTTTAGCTATACGCCTATTATATTTTCTTTTCCTCTTGCAAACAAGGTTGGGAGGTAGCAGTTGGTGAATATGCTAACGCAGCTACCATGTAGCAGTTTCCGGCTATGTTTATTTTACGAGTTGCTTAATAGGTTGAAAGTTAGCGTAGTCACAGTAACGTTTGTTTTAGCGGTATCCGTCTTTTTTTACATTTTGCAAACAAGGTTGGGAGATAAGGGTATTGTGAATACGCTAACGTGGCACAGAATGTGTTGTTCTACGTGTTACTAAAAGTTTGCGTGGTCGCAGTAAGGTCTGTTTTAACTGCAGGCCAATTAGTTATTTTTTTTACCTCTTGGAAACAAGGTTGAGAGTTATAGGCATATATATGCTAACGTGGCTAACATGTAGCAGTTTTGGACCGTGTTTTTTCTACGAGTTACTTACGAGGTTGAAAGTTAGCGTAGTTACATTAAGGTTTGTATTAGCGGTATCCATCTTTTTTTACATGTTGCCAACAAGGCTGGGAGTTAGATCTATTGTAAATACGCTAGCGCGGCTAACGTGGCAATTTTTGACTTTGTTTTTTAACAAGTTACTAACAAGGTTGAAAGTTAGCGTAGTCACAGTATGTTTGTTTTAGCAGCATCTTTATTTTTCATGTGTTGCAAACAAGGTTGGGAGCTAGAGTGTATGCTAACGAAGCTAATATGGCTAACATGTTGCATGCTACGAACAAGTTCTCCAAGATTTTTTTTTTATTTAATTTTTTATTAGTTTATTTTTTAGTTCTTGAGATACTTTAAACGTAGTTAATAATCTGACTGGCAGACAGACTTCTCTCTGACTCTTGTCTCGTTTACGGCGTATAGAGTTACAAGAGAACATATCTGAATCCTTTGGGAGTTTTCTGCATGAACACATGATGTGTGTTTTTTTTTTAATCTCAATCATAATCCCAACAATGGAGAAAAATATTGCCTTCTTAAATCACACCAAATTATGTTTTCATGTTTTTGTTAAACACAATTGCGTGTCCAGTTTATGTAGGTAATTCCAAAGGGTTTAGATATTTTCAAAGATATGAGCTAAAAAACAGGAGATTCATTGATGATGTGCCATATAATCTGGTGCGCTCTACAGTGTGGAAAATATGGTAATTATTTCTTATTAATTCATTATTCTCTTTTTTTTAAATTTTTTTTAACAATCAGGAACTTCCTTCTTCTCATCCATTTCACTGCAAAACTGCACGTTTCCAGTCCAAATCTCAACCATAAGACTGCCTCTCTGAGGAAAATTCAGCATCTTTGTTTTGTCACAAAGCCTGATGGCTATAAGCTCTACTTTAGTGCTTCCTGGTGGCTTGTCAAAGCAGGCGTGATCCATGATGTCAGTGAGTGTGTGTGACCCTCAGAGACCCGTCTGAGTGGCATTGCCCAGACCCTTCACCGATGGAAGGTCAAACGAGAGCGCACGCCGCATGCTCAGTGTGTCAGCGGCTCCATCTGTTATGTCAAAGCTGATGTCTGTCCTGATGTTTGATGGATGTGCGCGTCATACAAACCCGCGAGGCATCTTTAGCCCTGAGGTAAAGAGACCACAAGCTGAGGCAAGAGCACCTAGTTTGTCATCACCTTTCCATCCATGAAGTCATATTTTTTTTGAGCATTTTCTTACATTTAAACTGAACAAATTACGAACCTTATCCTGTTTGCACTGAAAAAAGTGAAACGTTCTGTAATTTGTTACATTTTAAATGATTCATTTTTTATCAAATGAAAATAAATAAATGCAATTTGATAAAAACTAATGATTTTAAATGTAACAAATTACAGAGATTTTGTTAATTGATCCGATGTTTCATTTTTCACAGTGTAGATTGTAAAAATGCCAAAACACAAATAATATAATCATGTAAAAGTTTTTTATCTCAATATATTTTTTTATCTTCTTATGCAATTGAAATGCAGAACATTTCTGTATATCTGTTAGAATATTGCATTAAATCTGCATTTCTTTTTGCTTGAAACGATTTGGCCTAACCCCTCAATGCTACACAATTATACTGCCTCTACTGGAGAGCAAGAGGAATTACAAATATGTGCAAAAATATTTCTCTTTTATAAAATCTTTTTTTTATTATTTAGATTTTAGCTTTTGATCATTCTTTTAAAATGATAAAATCAAATTTGCAATTTTTTTTGA
The DNA here is from genome assembly GCA_003999625.1 of Oryzias javanicus. Lineage (NCBI taxonomy): Eukaryota > Metazoa > Chordata > Actinopteri > Beloniformes > Adrianichthyidae > Oryzias > Oryzias javanicus. The sequence goes on along the minus strand of CM012455.1, from coordinate 17,817,248 downwards.
ATCACGTTTACAAAATCTTGAACCCGTTTCTCGTGTATCCTCAGCCGCTGGACTTTGATACTTTGCCAAGCCAGGCAAAGAGCTTCTATCTTTTATTTGAAGTGTCCCTCGATGAAAGCGCCAGAATTTAGTGGATGACAGGGTGTAAGAGACTGGTGCAGGGAGAGGATCAGGACGAGTGGAAAGATGGTGGAGAAGAAAACTGCAAGCTGTCTGACAGTCCCTGGGCTTCTCCTTCACTTTACAGCCATTTATGGAGCGGGCTCATCTGAGACAGGTGTTGTTGCTCCTTTATACACAAAGAGAAAAGGCATTAGTGGCTGAGAGGAAGAGTGCTGACAGGTTTTTTCAAGGCAAGAGGTGATGGGAGCTCTTGCTTTTAGACTTCCTCAAGTGTGTCGTGAAGCCGGACAGACATTTGGGAATTTACAAGAAAATTACAGGACCTATAAAGAGCAGAAAATCCAAGGAAAGAGGTCATAAAAAATTAAAATTTTAAATACAAAATTTCCAAATTAACTTTTAAGGGATGGAATGGTGAAACAACACAAAGAGGAAGAAGACTATAAAAAATAGCTTTAAATTATAGAATTAAATGTAAAATAAAAACTCACTTTTAAGTGGAAAGAACATGAGTGAAAGCCAGAGGTCTGATAACCTACCAAATCAGCTGTGATCTTAACACGTTACAGAATGGATCCCAGCATTTACAGAGACAAAGTCGACGCTCCGTTTGTAGCTGAACATCAAGCAGGATCTTTGGGACAGGCCACTGCTGAGGTCAGGTCAGCATCAATCAGAGAGGCTGGCCGCACAGATCTCACCCTGAGGACCATCACAATGGATCCACAATGGGGCTCTGGTCAGCCACTTCTGCCACACAGGCAGGGGGGGGTTAGGGTCAGAGGATGGTGAATGAACAGAGGCCATCAGTGACCCACTCGTTATCGGCGCGCACGATAATAGACGCTGGTCAAAAATGTGGGGGTTGTGGGAATGGGTGCTTTAGGTGATGGTGGTTACCATGGGGATAGGACACTTAAGGCTTTATAGTTTTTCTATGTGAACTAATCTAGTCACAAAGGCAGAATTAATTCACATCCTACCATTTAACTGTTCTCTTTGGGGTGCTTACTGCTAATTTTCCACCATTGGTGTTTGCACTTTTATGGTATTTGTATAAAAGGAGTTAAGAAATCTAAGACAAAATCTCAGAGACATTTGTACCTGCTGTGACAGATGTAGTTTTGAAATTTTCAATACAACTTTAGGACAAGACTGTCCTGCTAGTCTTCTGATTATTATATATTCATGCATTAGATCATTATTAATCCATATTTACCAACATTTTCTTTCAATACAAAATATAAAGACTTGTTTTCTCTCTTGGAATGAACCGCCCTGTCAGGATTCAGCGCTCTGTCTCCACTTCTGGTGACCGGTAGCCATCTACAGAGTACTGACTTCACTTCATCTCCCAGCAACCCCAGCGCACAGTTACTGGTTGCTGCTCAGCTGTCTCTCATTTGCCAATCATCCACAGGACACTTTACCCTGGGCTCCCACCACTAGCGTTAAAGCTCCGATGCGTTGTGGGAGTGGTCTAGCTACAACCGACGGCTCATACTAGCTGCTGGTCAGGTGCAGCCACAGGCTTTGCTGCCAACCTCGCAAAACTCCAAACTCTCATATGTTCACGCTAAACTCCCCTTTGATCGCTGCGGTTCAGCTGCACCGTCCGATGAAATTTGAACCAAACGGAGCGGATTTACAGCGATGCAAAGCCTGACCGCAGACACAGGACGTGAACGCCTGCAGTGGGATTTCCTCTCGCACTTTTAAAGTTACAGAAAGACTCTGGTGCTCACATCGGAGCTGTGATGCTAGCGGTGTGAGCCCGGGTTAAGCCTTGCACAGAGCCAGGCTGTGTCTGAAATACCTCCCTAATCCCTAACTACTATAGTGTGCTGGATTTTAAAGGTAATTCGGACATGATGCTCACTACTTTACTTTCGTTTTTCTAAAAAACAGACAGGACGCCAATGATTTCACAAAGTGAAAATTGAATAAAAATGAACATTTCACTGCGTTTATTTATGACTCCACTGTGTTCCGAAGGTGAAAATGTCAATGGTTTATTCAAATATTGCATTTAAACACGTTTTTTTGCTCGAAATTGTTTGCCAGCAATGCATTGTGGTCTATATCCGCTTATCTAGTGACCATCGATGTAGGCTAGTTTTTCGCAAAGACTTCTTGGAAATTTTGAGTGCACTCAATTTGGAATTAGTAGATTCGGACAGCACCAGAAAATGGTGAACGCTCTAAATAGGGATTGGGGAGGGAATTCAGACACAGCCTCAGTGTGAAGTATTGTTTGAGACACCCTGCCTGCATTACTGAGCATTTCTATCTGGACTTGATCTTCTGTATACCCGACCCTGATTGCCCGCTGCCTGCCCTGACCCTTGCCTGGACTCTTCAGCTGTGGGGCCCTTGTCTGAGAGTGCTAAAATATCGCGAGCATCATAAATAATAAAGGCTAACATATTTAACAAACAACCTCAAGTGAAAAGTTCATTACAAATCCATGACCAGGACGGAGTTTGCTGGATATAATGCCAGTTGAACTCAACCCGTGTTCCATAACTTCCACGTCCTCTGGAAAGTTGTGTAACCCAGTAGATTTTTGACAACTGAAGGTAACACAGCTATGGATCACACTAAAGCTAATGACCAACTGTCACAAAATCAAAGATGGATGGGGTTTTTACACTGGAGCTGCAGAGCATGATGATGACAAATTTCTGGGACCTACACCAGTTGACCAATCACAAAATTCAACTGCAATACCTTGTTTCAACCTTAAGGGGGCAGCACACAGATGGTTTTAGAGTATATTCACAGGAATTAAACAAGTTTATTTTAATTTGCCAAAAATTTGGCATTGACCAACATACAGCACTTTTAAAGCCCCATTTATAGAGGTCAACGTACAAATAACGTACAAAAAATTTGGTCTTTGGTAACACCTTGAGACATAAGAGTGATGCTGTCGTTCGATGCCCTTAAGCCAGACTCTAGTTGGGAGTACAGTGTGCACACTGAGTCCTTTCTGGTCGTGTGCAAATGCTGAATGCATGGGGTGTGCAGGTGATACGTAAATGTTACGTAGTATACCCTCACATACTACCTTTTGATTGTCTAATTTCTATATATTCAAACAGTCAATTTGCAAGGGGCGTTATTTTATTACTTGAAAAGGACTAATGCACCCCTTGCACAGGTTTTGGGGGATGGTTAAAAAAAGCAAAAACACCTGCGTCTAGTGTTGCAGTGTTTCCTGTAGTAAGCTTCTAGAAAAGTAAATGCATGAATATTTTCGCTTTTTGGATTCACCGGTAGTCTACAATCCTATAAGTTTGTGTGGGCCATCTGCATGTCCCATGCAAGTTTGCCCATTTTTCGACCACAGACAGCCCCTATCCATTCATAAACGCAGTTGTGACTAAGGCAACAATCAAGCTTTTTACTCATGATCAGAACTTTGTCATTGTTTTCAGATATCATCTTGGTAACCATGCTGGCAGGAAAGAATCTGGTCATCCCAAGAACCTTTGTAAGATTTTTTGTCCACCTTTGACATTGAAGGGCTAACGCCTCAATGTCAGGGTGGGTCATCTGGACCCCATAAGAGAGCACGAGGGTTAAAATGGTCAACGAGATGCTTTTTGAAAATTTGCTTGCAAAATGAAAAGTTCAACCTGAGAGTTTTTTTTGTAAGTCATTCCAGTCTCTGGCTGCAGCAGACTGAAAAGATACAGAACCAAACAAAGTGTTTGATTTTGGGACTCTTGACAAGTACTCTTAACATCTGCCCATTGTCATGGAAGAGAATGATTCTGAAATCATGATATCAGTCTGTATGTTCTGCGGGACGTGCATGACCTTTTCCCCCTCTAGCTATAAGGTTAAACGGTTTCCCTAAAGTCTAAACCCTGTAGCCTAAACCTCATGCTTTCTATTTAATGTGCTTAATAGTTGACTTGTAATTCTCTTCCCTCTGTAAGTATATTTTTGTTGAATAATTAAAGTGATCCCGTTTTTATTTTTTTATTGAATATAGCTGAGTAGACATCTATTTTTGTCCGTGCCCAATTCATCTCTGCTGCCATTTTCCCCTACGGCCATCACTGAATATGAAGCCGTGAGACCTTATCTACCATGAATCAGGAAATCTGTACCAACTATTGCCTTTCTCTCATACAGTATTTTTAGCAGATTAAGATCAGTGTAAAAACTATGAATACGAGGATGTCTGTCACGCAAGTTAGTGCCCTTTATGGTGAAATTACTAGATAAGGAAATAGTTTCCTGGAAGTGAAACTCTTTACATCTCCAACAAAAACTCCCAGATAAAAGAAATAATTCAAGAAGTCTTTAAACGGTTAAAACAATTGAAAGTCTTTTTGCTTTCCACAACACTTAAAATATATGGATTATGGGGAAATACTTATGATAATTAACTTGAAAGGTTCTTTTCCATTGGTTAAACTTTCATTTAGTCGATTTTTGTGAACATCATATTACAATACATGTACGATACTGTTATATACTGTTGGAGCACCTAATAGTAATTGCATAACAGTACAGTAATTGGAGTCTTGCTAAATTTCATGTCTATCTTTGATTGATGCATCTGCGTTCTGACCTGCAAATCATTTGCTTTTCTGCAAATTTCCTTGCAGAGGTCCAAACTCACCAAGAAAGTGAAGCTTCTTGAAATATTTATAAAGAGCAAGCTGTTACTTTTGCATGAACAAACCCTTCAGGAAGATGCAGTTAATCTAACCAGAAAATACAGAGCCTAATAATATGTGTACTCTATGAATATTTAAATGTTTTTTTTTTTTCTTTCAGTTGAGTCTTACACGTGGGATAGGTGATGTAAGCTTGCAGAATGATGGTAAAAATGATAAAACTAGAAACTTTTTTGTCAATCTTTTTACACTGATTGTTTTTTTCTATGCACTTTGAGCTTCCTGTTGCCCAAATCTGCAGGATTTTTTGTTGGCATAAGGTGTTTGATTAAGCTAATGTAAAACTTAGCAGCAGAGACTGGAGCCTCTCAAGTGAGATTAAAAAAGCCTAACATATGGCCCCTAATCCGCTTGATTAAAGTTTCTAGCTGTGAGCGTGTTTCCACATTCTATCAGATAAACCGTATTCACAGAACATCAGTTTACCAGAACCGAGGAAGGCTTTTATGAATGAGTAAGGTTGTGGCTCTCGTTTCATTTGTCGCTTATCTATTTGTTTCCCCCTGACGTCCACTGCCCTTCAAAGTTTTCCACTTTTACTTTTAAAGATATTTTGTATTTAAAATAAGCTTTTTTGGTGTTTTTAACATGTTCTTGTGGAATTTTTTTACATGATAAAAGACATGCATAAAGAAAAGTAAGATTCAAATTGTTATTCTGATTATTTCTTTATTGAAAACATGTTAGAAAAGGCTTGTTGCAGTGTTGTAGAAGCCACAATCGGAGGGCTACAAGCTCCCTGCTCCTCCTCATTCTGATGCATCCACTTGTAGACAAATAGATTCATGTAAATCTTTGTTTTTGTAGTTTGCACTGGCATTTGATTCAAAATTATACCACTGGATAGCTCCAATATTGCTCGCCATTGTTGTTGCACCGTCAATGTTGGGTTTGTAAGCTAGCAGGAGAGCATGTGAAGAAGTGGATAATGGGATGTGGGGGTGGGCTTTCTCTACTTTAAAGGTCCCACCCACAACTCGTAGGCGAATTTAGGATGAAATTCTTTTTAAAAAGCTTTAAAACATGTATTTGAGAAAGATATATATGGTACTTCAAAGCATACAAATACACTTACAAATCCTAACAGGATTAAAAACATGTAGTTTCTGATTCAATTTACATGTCTGGAGTGGACACCAAATCTACAAAAAACTGAGAGAAAATAATACTGAATGTGCAATTTTCCCTTGCCCCCACCTCCACCTCCAATGTCCAAATTAAATCTTAAATGAAAAGTTCAGACAGGAACTAAGCACAGCTAAAAGTCCACAAAGCTAAATCGGGGTCAGAAAGGCAGAGGTCATTCACAAGCAACTGATCATCTAAGAAGAGAACACAGTTGCTAGAGTTTAGGCGAGGGTCAGGGCAGGCGGCAAGCAACCAGAGATAAAGCAGGGTCAGAAACAGAAGATCAGGTCCAGATAGAAATGCAGTCAGAGTGGCACAAACAAGACTTCACACTGAGTCAGATCGGCATATGAGAGTGTGTGTTCAGCCCTCTGGAGACAGCTCCCACCAGTGACCAGAGGGGGAGACAGAGCTCTGACTCCTGACAGTCGTCATCCAGTCGCAGGGCAATTTCCAATTTTAGCCACACAAAAATGAAAAAAATCATGATACACAATGTTTTTTTCATTTCTTTTATTTGGTTTAACATTTTACATTTTATTAGTGATTGACTGCTCCTAGTGGTTATTTGGTGAACTGGCTCCAATCAAGTATGTATTCGACACCGGAATTAGTCATACAATGTTATATTTGAGATGCAAATGTTGGCAAACTCTTATGTTTGATAGATTTAACCAACCAGCAGGAAAGGTCAACCTGGGAAAAGGCGCACTGAAACAGTCAAGCAGAAGAGTGAAACTTTTAGTCAGGAAGTGGAAGCTCTCCCATCATAAATATGAATCAGCGTTTCTCACACATTAATTCTGCCGTTGGATTAAGGGATACTTGGGTTGAAATGTTTCCATCAAAGTCCTACAGCTTTAAAAGAATAAGCATAAATCCTGTATAAATTACTTTGCATTTTAAAGCTTACACAAGTTAGCAGCTCAACATTTTTCCGTTTCCTTAATCCTGTCTGACTGTCCTTTAATAACCCTTTAAACCCTTCACCTGTCATGCCCTGTTCATAATTCCGTGCACCAACAATACCCAACTTTTTGTAGATAATTTTCTTTTTTTTTCTGAAAGCTTTCATCATTGGCAAACTTTTTTATTCATTGCTTTATTTCTCCCCCTGCCAAACCCCTTCCCCCCTTTTGTGTCATTTGAGACCTAATTTAGGGTGCAGTCGTCATCTCCTTCCCTCTGTGATTACAGCAAGCCTCTGTCTCCTGTCTGGCGGCCTCCCTCTATCCCATCCACCCCTGTCTCCATACCCCCCCAGCCCCAGACACTTACCTCAGCTCCCCTGACTGAGCTGATTAGCCCCCCACTGAGGAGGAGCAGGGGTGAGAGCTTATGGAGGAAGTTTATGGGGGTTATCTGACCTCCCTGAGATGCTGTTTTGTGGAGGGCAGAGGGTCTGTGGAATAAGTAGCCCCTTTTCATGCAGCTGTGGTGCAATAAAGACACAACCAATGCCCGTTTTCCTTACACTCCCTGGTCGCCAATTAACGCAGACCTGCCAGGGCGTAAGAATGTGCCGATTCACGCTCCATTGTCGAACCAAAGGAGGGGTAGTCTGTGAAACTCCTCGTGGCCAAAACATGTTTGAGAAAGCTCAAAGCCTTCTTTCAGAAGAAGGATGAGGGACTCTTGGTATATATCTCATTAATATTGCAGAGACATGAAGTTATCTGCTGTCTGCGATGTGATAATTAAACATTTTTATTAGAGGTTAGCAGTGATCAGCAGGTAGGATCGCTTCCAGGAAAAGAAGAAGGTTAATTCAGCAGAAAAAATGGGGACTGACTCAGGTTAACTTCATGTCTGGATGAAACATGCCGGAGATCTGTTTGTCTTCTAGTTGCTCTTAAGGTAGTGCACATGTTATGTCTTAGTCCCAATTGTCCTTAACAGGTGAAAACAGTCTGTCTGCTGTTGAAAAATGAGCAAACCTGTAAAGGGCACGCAAACAATTTTGAGATTGTTGACAGCTCGGTGAGCTTGTTGAGCAAAAATGGTCATTCGCACTTTTTTCTTGAACACTCAACACTACATACACACCAGACATGTGATACGTATTCAAAAATGTACTGTACTTAAACGCGCTTTTTGCATACATTGTCAACCTGACTGTTAGAAATTAGACAATCAGATTGTAGTTTCTGTGGGCATCTTATTGGCACTTGTGCATCATATGGACACCTCATCCGTGCATCATGTATTCATCGCAGTAAAGGGCCAGTACTCACTTTATCAATAACTAGAGAATGGGTGCCCAAAATGTGACCCGCGGGCCAAATCTGGCCCATCTAATAACTTTTGGCTTGCTAAGTCACGGCCACAGAGCGTTTAGGTGAAACCCCTCACCTGATTCCCATTGATTCTAGGTCCAAGACTCTATACGGCTGCATTATACCTTTGTCCTCTGGGTGGTGCTGTTAGCACTTTCTTGTCCTGCGGCTATGGATGAAACAACAAGCAAGTAAGTCAGCCCGGGGCGTTCTTTTGTGTTAGAAATTCTGATGCTTTTGCTGCCTTTTTCAGCTAGCCAAGATGGAGTGACGATGGCAGTGGCAAACAGAGTGTAGAACGAGTAAAAAGAAACATTTAGCAGCTATTCACACATATTTTGGTCAAATAACAAGAATTGTGATTCGATCTTTGAATTGGTGATCTCGATTTATGAATCGAATCGGATCGCCACCAACAGTAAGAAACAATGCGTCAGGTGTCTGGACACGACCATAAAAATGATTTTAAGTAGACATAATGATAGTAACCTGTCAATCAAATGGCTACAACTCTATTATAAATGCAACTTTTACCTCCAATGTGAAATCAAATGGGCTCCTACAAGCTATAGTGGCTTGTATTATCTGGCTGAGGTTAAATTGTTATCAAACCATCCTCAAGAAAAAAATAAAAGTGCTGCCCCTTAGATGCTTAGAGCTACCACATCTAAAATGGTGGGGAAGACATTAATAAGTGACAGGTAGGACTGATATAATAACTTAGAAAAAAAGCAGCTTTAATAGACAAATAAATCGGGCTTTGCGTGGTCTAACTGTGAGCCGTAATTCACTAGTCAATCAGAAGATGCACTGCTCGACTAAGTCCCACAAGCAAGCAGCAAACAGTCCCTCGCACATTCCATGAAGTGATTTCATCAACCTTTTAAAGAGGCAGGTTTGGAAAAAAAAAATAATGGAAATGAAGTGGATGGAAGTTGGCTTGTTGTGAAGGCTCTCCACAAGATGAATGTTTTAGCTCCAAAAACATCTGCTTCATTTTCATCAGCCATTGAATCTCATCAATCAAGCAGCTCAAGCATGTTATTGGCTCATCCAGAGGGAAATTCCCACCTTTTAAAAGAAATAGCAATGTGCTTTCAGGTGAATTAGGAAATTACCTACAACTATGTTGTTAAGCCAGCTTTTATAAGTCAAAACTTAAAAAAAAGTATTTTTAAGAGGCAATATTCATAAGCAAATACACTTCAACCAAGGGGTGTGTATTTGGAAGAAATCTGGTGATACATATCGCGATACACATCTCGTGATACGATACATATCACGATATATTCCAAGACTCCCAGAACAAATGATCACTATTTTATTTAACAAGTATGTCTTAGAATAAAAACTAAGTCATACTAAGTAGTAAATGTCTGAACAACAAAAACCGTCAGGCTTACCGAACCAATGAGACTGATAGCATCGCTAAAGGAAATATCGCGATATATATCACTGTATCGATTTTACTTCCAGCGTTTGGCAGAAAGTCAAACTTTTTTCTAATTAGCTGAAATATTTTGTTTTTGTTGATCAGCCTCTAGTATGTTATTCCAAACCTCCTTTTGTTGAACTGTCACGATCTGATGACTGGGCTTTAAGAGAATCTAGTTTTTTTTTGTCTTTTTTTTTCCCCCACAACAACTACCACTGTTTTGCTGTTTGGCAGAAAGACTGAAGCGCAAAACAATATTTTTTGTCACAGTGGGACTCTCAGTCGATCCATCACCACTGTCAGCGGCCGAACTGAACCCTCGCATGACTTGCCACAGACACGTCTGCCGAAAATTTGCCATGAAATTGTGTGACTCCGTCACCAGTGGGGCCATCAGACCTCCTCCCCGCCATCGAATCCTTCTTTTCTGATGTCCATGTCAGTGGGCAGCGTTACCCAGCGGGCTGCCTCCAGCTTGTTTTGGGGCTTAATTGTCATGCCTTTGCCAGCTATTATAAACAGATACGTCTGTCATGTTTTTGAGTATCTGGAGAAAAAAAAGCCAAACATTAAGCTTCTATATCTGAGGTTTTCTGCATTCAACACCGGCAGACAAACCAAAAACCCTGAGAAACAGAACCAAACCGTTTTATGACTGCCTAACTTTACACAATGTAATACCAAAAAGCTTGATAGTTCTTTAGTCTATGGTCATTTAAACCATTTAACAGACCAGTCTCCCTCTATCTGTACAAGTTATACTAGCCAAGTCCGGCCCCTGTTGATGTTTAATCTCTTTTGATTGGTTCACTTGTTAAAGGGTAACCAAACCCTATATCAACTTTTTGGCTGTTGACCTCTATGAATGGGACTTTAAAATGACTGTCTGTCGGTCATTGCCACATTTTTGACAAATTAAAATAAAATTGTTTAATTCCTGAAAATATGGTCAAAAATCGTCTGTGTGCTGCCCTCTACAGGTTGAAACGAGGTTTCAGTTGAATTTTCTGATTGGTCAACTGGTGTGAGTCTCAGAAGTCTGATGTCATCGTGCTCTGTGCTCCAGTATAAAATTGTTATCAACAGAAAGCAGCTGTTTCAAAGAAACGTGCAGGCATCAGCTACAAAAATTGGAGTAGCTCCCTCATTTTTCAACTGATTTTCACAAAACATGGCTTGAATTCAGTAGCGGTTTTAGGCACGGGCAGTGCGGGCAGTAGCCCGGGGCGGCAGTTCATAGGGGGCGGCATCTCGGCGTGGACAAAATTTGGACCTCTATGGTGTTTATATTTGTGTGGTGTTAGGATCGGCCTGAAACAAGCGAATTAGCGCCCCCAGGTGGTGTAAGCGCCCCTGTTGAAAGAGTGTGTATTGAAGAGGTGGAGGGGTATAACTGTGCACACCACACGCCAATCGAGTGTTCGAGACGGTTTATAATCAAACAATTACCGCAGCACCGCGGCGAGAAAA